>JAQSVH010000011.1:8787411-8812067 GCA_029448705.1 Adansonia digitata | reverse complement strand
ATCAAGTATTTTTTATCAAAAATTACGAACGAAAAGAACAATAATAAATTCAAAATTTTTTAGAATTAAATATATCATGTATCATATATTAAATGTTATATTTTAATATTAAAAAAATTAAACTAAATACAAATAATCTATTTTTTAATCGATCAAAATATATTTTTGATCAAAATAATCCAAAAATCAGTCGATTCATTTCGTATTAATCGATACGATATGATACCAAAGGCTGTATGAAAATTATAGTAAAGGCAAACCTAAAGTTTAACTCAATAGGTTCTTGTATAAAATTGACATTCAATAAATCTAGAATTTGAATATCAATATTTGTAACTTTTTCCTATCCAAGATTACTCATACAAAAAGAAAAAATAAAAAAAAGGCATATTGGCTTAGTTCAAAACTAATGTGTATCAATTAGACCTACCTACGAGCTAAATTCGAGTATGAATTTTTATGTTTTTGGTCTATCCAACCTAAAATAATATATTTTATTTAAATAAAATAATAAAATATATAAATATTAATATAAAAATATATTTTATATACTATAAACAGTGATTCAAGTTTAATGAGAGAATTAGATTAAATTTAAATTTAAATTTAAAATTTAATTTTTTTTTAAATTATGATCCAATTTGATCCCATCAATGAACGCTTTTGTACCAATCAAAGCCGTACCCTACCAAACGAATTGTAAATCTTATAGTATTTCTTTTAGATACTAATGTAGCTAAATGGATGAATTATGGTTTTTTTTGTAGACGACGTTTGTAAATGTGAATGAATGAAAGGTATGTGATAATTTTTGTGGAGAGTGGTCATAGGTCGGCATTGCTTAAACCAGACGACTTTGGTGAGGGAAACCAGGAGAGCTTGAATTTTTTCCGTCATTTATTTATTTTTCTAAAGTAGGAGCATGAGATTGTTGACCTTCTAAAGTACTTTTGCACCCATTATATGCGACATAAAATATATCAAAATATTTAATGTCTTTTCGATGTCGACTGTCGACTTTTCTTTTTTTTTTTTAATATAAAAATTAAAAATATTAAAAATATTAAAATTTAAAATTTATTAAATATCTTCTTTTTAAAATTAAATTTACAAAATTGCTGGCCACTCTCTCCTCCCTTTAACCCCACCCAATCTCTTTTCCCTAGCTAGTTCACATAATCCCAACACGTTTTATTAATTGTTGTAACCATCCATTTTATAATTGGAGCTCCAAAAATTGGATGAAAAATAATATTCTTATATTGTAATTTACTACAATATATTCAAAATAAGTGAAATCTAATTGATTACGAATTTGTTTTATAAATTAATATTGTATCACACCAACTAAGTTTTTTTTTTTATAATGTTATATTTAAGTTAGATCTCTTTGTTTGTTGATAATGGATGTTCAATCTGGTATTAAAATTTATATTTTGTTATATTCTTTTAATTTTATATTCTTTTAGTTTATTATGTGATAATTTATTATGTTTTCAATCTACAGATCATGAAAAAGTAGTACATGATATTATTTTTATCAAGTTTTAAATATTTTTATAATTCTACATCTAAATCAAATCTTCATATTTATTATTAATTTAAGTTGTATGCATAACGTATTGTTTTATATGTTATTAACTTAAAGAATCTCACTCCATATGAAATTGATATGTTTTGATCATCGATATTTTTTCTCGAGATTGACTCCACATGTTATCTTAAATGAAATTTAGGACATTTGTTCATAAATAGGTGAAAATATCAATTAGATTTGGTGCTTCATTACACCTAAATAAACTTAATTAAAATCATTACCGACAATATGTGCACATTACACGCATCATTATTATCTTAATAACATAGATGAAGAAACCTTTACCAATCGGCTAAACAAATACATAGTAGGAATCGGTAGTTCCCAAAGCTATAAATAGGAAAGTTTGCCCTACGCAAACCCACTATTTATTGCATCAAAAAATTTGTTAATTGTAATAGTGTACACCGGCGAAGCTAGGAAATATGTGTCGGGCGGGCCAAAGTCAAATTATTAATTTTGAGGAGCCGAATAAGAATTTATATTTTGTTGGGTTAAAAAATAACTTAAAAGCTAAAAAAATTTTATGGATCAAAAGAGGCCGAATAGAGGTGTCCACAGTTTGGCCGTAGCTCAAAAAAATTTAAAATTTTTGTTCAGATTTATTTTTGGTCAGACCAACCTATATAAGCTTATTTCACTGTTTATCCAATTAAAAAAATTATTTTTATTAATATTTATATATTTTATAATTAAATTTAAATAAAAATTTTATTATTTTAATATAAAACACTATTCGAGATTGGACCCATCGGGCCATGCGAGCTATCTAACCTATGAACAGGTTTATGACCAAAGCACCTGCCAGTCCTCTACCTCCGCCACTGAATGTACGGATCTAGCTCTTATATATTACTTTTCAAATCATTTTTAATTACTATTTAGAGGCATAATTGTTATAATTAATAAGTAAATCATACACATGAAAATGATAACAATGAGTGGATTAAAAAATGATAAAAATAAACAAATGGAACCCTAACTTGTAATATTATTGTCAGAAGAAAATGAGATTTTAATTAGGAATATGTTTGTAAATTAAGTTTTTACTTTTTATTGTAAATTACTTTGTGAAGGAGAAAAGTAGGACTCCTTGGGTCAAGACAAATGTGGATTTAGTGAAACTTCAACATTATAACAGGGTTTGCATGGAAGAAATGTTGGAAATGAATATGGAAATAGTGAAGGAACAAAGAATATGGAATTACCTTTTTTTTTCCAAGATTGACTTAATTTCCTAATTTTTTCCAGTACAAGTTTGGTAAATTTCTTTGAATATTCTTCCTTTTTTTTTTGTAAATTTGTAATGTATAAATCTTGGATGCTTGAATTCTCACTAGAAGGGACACTATGTTGAAAATTCAAAACATATCAATAATGCAGACATGTGAATTGTTTTGTAATGAAATTACTTATATAAGAAAAAAAATTATAATTATAAATAATAATAAAAATATTATTATTTTTTACTTATAATATGATATAAACATCCAGTTTTTTTTTTACTAGATTTTTACTATTATTCAAAAAAATACATATACTATAAAATTTAAAAATTATAATCACTGATTTGTTTTTTTATATTTGTGTCTTAATTAAGTTTTAGTTGTAGTGTATAATTAATTGGAGTTTTGATTTTTATTGCATTTTTTTTCTTTTTTTTTTCTGTTTTAATCAAAATTAAGTAACCCAAAAATAAAATAAAATAAAAAAGAAAGAGAAAATCAGCATATAATCCATACACAACAGCAAAATCTTAATCACCTTAGCTCATAAAGCATTAATATCATTAATTTTATTTTATTCAAATTTAATAATTTAATTATTATATTAATAGGAAAGCGAAAGCCAACCAGTGCCGATCATAATTCAACATCTACTCCATTTGGAATGTTCCAAAGGATTATTTTATGATTTCAAATTAAAGTTGCAATTTTGATTAAAATATTAAATAAAGTTTTTTTTTTGTTATTTCATTTTTAAGTAAACTCTTATAGTTTTTATTTTACTCAAATAAATTTTTATATTAAATGAAATATTAATTAATATGTAAAAGGCCCTTTGGATATAAGACAAAGGTTAAGACTTATTTAAATATAAATTAAAATTTTATATTTACTTAAATACAAATTAAAAGTTAATTTCTTATTTCAATATAAAAAATCCACTTAAATAAAATAATAAAAATTAAAGAGTTTTTTTTTAATTTTAATCTAAAAATTTTAATAAAACCAAAATATATATATATATATTGAGCTTAATTAACTTGAGCTTTTATGATTCTAATGTGAAAGGTCTTCCCCATTGCTTGATTCTTTCAAGCAGTCGAAAACATTTTTGAACTGATTCTAACTAATTAAGCTAAAAGTGTTAATTTCTTTAAAATAATTAATTCCCACTTTCAATAATTTATACTACTAATTTATTTATTTAAAATAATGTGTCCCACCATTTTACCTACTTAGTAATTATGGAAAAAGATAGAGAGTAAAAGGACTCTCACTTTCTTTCTTGCTTTTTCTTCTTTTTTTTTTTTCTTATAATAAAAAAAATAAACATATAATTAAATATTAATATACCATTATTTGTTTTATAATTGATAAAGTCATAAATTCCCACAAATTTTCTTGGGTTGACTTGGCAAAACTTCTACAATTGTCAAAGATTTCAAGTATAATTAATTAGGGCCAATAATAAAGTCTTTGACTTAATGATAAAAGAGTTGGGGGCTCTCAAATTCAATCTCCCAACCTAAATTTAGGGTTTAATCAAATCAAATTAAGTCAATTAATATATTGATAAACTGTTAAACTCTTCATTTTCATAATTATAAATTTATTTTGTGACCCCCCCAGAAAAAAAAATATTGATATTTTTTTACTGTTAAAGATTTGTAATTGTAGGAGCTCCAACTATTTGTAGAAAAATAGTTTGCATTTTTCAAGTCAAATTAGTACTCCTAAAACTTAAAGGTGCATTGCAAATTTCGATTTCAGACTCAACAACTATAAACACTTTAATGCCTTTCTTTCATGTTTTTCTTAGTTTTAGATTTGTTCATGATCGGACTGCGACTTGAAAAGATTTTAAATTTCTTATTTAGGCCCGAATTTAGCTCTTTAGACAAATCTACCTAATTTTCACTTCTTCAAATTTTCAAGAAATTTATAATTAGTACTTGAAAATTAAAAAACACAAACACTCTTAACAAATGTCATTCACAAATTTATTTATTTATACATTTATTAATATAAAAAGACATTCATTTAAGGATGAGAAAGAACATACAGATATTAAGATTTCGTAAATTTATTCACAAATTTATTTTATTTTAATTTAAGGTTATTTGATTTGCTTTAGATTTGATTCCAAAGTGTAAATGGATAAATTTAGGGGGTAGGACTTTGGGATTGACTTTTTGAGTCAGGAAAATTGGGCATTTTATTTTACTGGCCCTAATTGAAGCAATTATTAATGGCACCAAGCAAGCCATGACATTCACAAATTCAAGTTTAACTGAGGTGAGACGTACCAAATTAAACCCAATGTGTCAGCTGTACGATGGAATTGGCAAGCAAGGGTTAGGTAGTATTTTCAACATCATTGGTTCAACTAGAAAGCACAACATCATTAACTTCATTAATGAAAGATTCCAACTGCCATCATCAATGGCTGCACTACGTACTGTTACTGGAGGAGGAAGGAGAAGAAGAAAATTCAAAGGGATAAAATAAAATAAACATTAATGTGCCCTTTTAAAGTTAACATTAATTGTTGAATTGATGGATTATTCCTGTCGTTATTGTTTAATTTGAATTAGACCTATCCATAGATCGAACGGTTCATTTGACGTGACTAAGCTTGGGTTTGCATTTTTATATTTCGAATCAACTCGAAATAATATTTTATATTAAAAATGAATTGATGGATTACGTCTGTGGTTATTGTTTAATTTGGATTAGACCTATCCATAGATCGAACGGTTGGCTTGATTTGATCGAGCTTGGGTTTGCATTTTTATATTTCGAATCAACTCAAAATAATATTTTATATTAAAATAATATTTTTTATTTAAATTTAATTATAAAATATATAAATATTAATAACAAATAATTTTTTAATCGAATAAACAGTTAAATAGACAGGTTGAGCGTAACTAAAAATGGGCTGAGCAAGGATTTTAAATTTTTCGCAAGCCACGACCTGACTTGTATACATATCTTATTTGGAGGTTCAAAAATTCATATCTCGGTTTTTATTTTTACAAGAGATACTTCATCCTAAAATGCATACTCAGATATCTCTCTAAACTTTTATCTCCGTTTTAAATCCAGCTTGCCAGTCTTAAGATTTGATATAAATCACATCCACATATTTAATAATATGTATAGTTATTTATCGAGCAAAGCTGAAAACACTCTCTAATAGATTTGGAGATATTTATGAACAATATGTCTTTGTCTAGGTGGGATTGAGTTTCTGACAGCAAGTCACTTAGATCGTTTGGCTTAGTTTACGTTTGGAGTCTGAAAATTGAATTCATGGCGAAAATTCGTTTTTAAGTCGGATGTTGCTAGTTTTTGATGGATTTTAACGATCTGTCCAATATTGGCTTAGTCTTTTTCTGATATGTGTCAAGTTTTGGGAACTTTATGTTTTGTCTTTAAAGGCTTACAGCCCATTGATAACATTTACATCATATTCTGCCTTCTCTCACACCCCCCCCCCAACAAGAAAAAAAAGGAACTGAGTGCTAGAATAAGTCCTTTGTTTATATAGATCAGAAAAAGAATAAAGACAACTTGAATCAATGAAGAATTTTTAGTACAAAATAATGGGATTCTTCTTTTTTTTTTTTTTCTCCTCTTAAGTATCCGTATCGAACATATATTCGAAAATAAGGTACTTATCCAACACCTATGTCCAGCATATATTTGGACATAGGTACGAAAGTATATGATTTTCAAAATATATGAGAAACTTAAAAAAAAATTGAATATACCTATATCGGACACATGCCTTTATCCAACACACATCCTGAGTCCGATAACAGCAGACTTGTTCATTTCCGATCATCAAAAGGCTGTCCACCACATGAATCAAGTCGCTCATTGATGCAATGGCCAGGATTATCTGAACCCTAAGAAAGAAAGCAAGAAAGAATTAAACTGGAATAGAAGATAGCTTTATCTGTTGAATAGACATTATGGATGAAGGTTCGAATAAAACATCAATCGTTTGCCTTGAACGCTAACCAGCCATTTTCTGCAGTTAATGATTTGAAGTTCGTCTAAGACTTTCTATGAACACCTTCATCATATCATAACAAAGATTATAAGCAAGCTTACTTGCATATTAATGAAAGATTAAAAGCAAGCTTACTTGAATATTAATGATGAATCTCCATAAGATCCGCAAGAGTTATCTTTCCACAGTTGCCGGCATCGAGCCTGTCGAACTTCTCACTGATCTGCATGATGTCTTTTTCTGATACCTTTCCCATCTCCTTCAGCTTGTATATGACAAACTCTGATTTGCTGCATATATAAAGCCGACATTAATTTAGGATAAATGAACAGAAACTAACAACATCGAAGATGAAACTGGAATTTGAGAAAACATTAGGAAATTTAGACATAAAGACAAAGATATTGGTCATACAAATTACTAAGAACATTTTAACAACTAGAATGTTTGAGGGTAATGCAACATAGTAAAGGAAAACTATATCTGATATCCAGAAAGAAAAATAGTCAAATGATGTAACACCTTAAGGACTTCAATCATTGTTACATTATCGTAGCCTCGTAAACTTTTGCACTCATATCTGCTAAGCGGCAAATGACAATACATTCTCTTCAGCAAGCACCATGATAGAGAATTAGAAAATTATAAACTTAACAACAGCAAACACCTTAACTAACCACTGCATCAATTACATATCATGAACAAATGAGTGAAAGGACCCCATTCAATGCATCACAGAAGTAACGATGCATGTTAGATGTTGCATGTACACTACTGTGGTCTGAGATTATTCATAAAATGTACGAGTCCAAAAGGGAATGGATGCTACAGATAAACAGCGCTGATCGAGAAAACAAGCAGCATTACAAGAAGCAGCAGTATACGGTAGTTCAAAATGCAGAAGGCTTCGGTTGTCCTCAATAAAGTATCTCAAACGCCCTCATATTTTAGGACATAGTTCTATAGTCTATTCTAAGCATCAGACAGTAGTAGTGTCAATAAAACCCAAATACGGTGCTCAATCCCAATTTTCTGGGATTGGCTGCTTGAATTTTCTTTTTTTCTTCTGGCTTTTTATGCCATAGTTTCAAAAAGGGAAGTTAACATTTAAGCAAAATTTTTTTATGGTGTTTTTGAGCATGTCTTGCAATGGGGTAATAAAAAGTGAAGATGAATATTATAATTCAATCCAGAATATCATACTTGACCTAGCAGACAGACAAATCAAGCAGAGCAGATGTGGTATCGAAATTGTGCTCACAAGGGTGAAAAAAATGATTTGAACAGCATAATGTAGAGCAATTCCAACAACGAGGGCCTTGGAATAAATATCTAACTCCAATTTGAAAAGTTATGCATTAAAAGTTCTGCGGGGTGAGAATCTGTTATTTGACAATTTAAGCAATTGGATTTGGATGGTTAATAACACATGAAACATATGAAATCCAACATGACTCCAAATAAGAGTTCTTCAAGCTGTCATTAATACATTTCTCCATAACTCTTATGTCGAAACAAAGCTAAAAACTAAACACAGGAAAATGTCAACTAATGAGTTAAAAAGTCTACAGAAGTAACGAGGAAAAGGGGAAAACTACAGTTAGTGTCGGACTTAGTATATTAACGTTTCAGGTATTATTGCCTCAACTGATAAGTTTCAAGCATACAACTACTAGAAACTTAACAAGATAAAGATGCATAATTCAAATACTAACCAAATTTTATAAAATAGCATACCTCACAAAACCATTGTTGTCAATATCAGCAGCAAGAAACTCGGAGACAGTCATGTCCTGTCCAAGCACCCACTTTGCCATTCTCCTATGCCTCTTATCTACTCTAGCCTCGGCCAAATATAGAAATGCTCGAGCAACAGCCAGGGTTGAAACAAGCAACCAAATAGCAGCAAAAATCCTACCAGGCAACGTCTTAAATGCCCTATCACCGTACCCAACGGTAGTAACCGACATAACAGAAAGGTAAAAAGCATCCAACCACCCAAGACTCTCAACAAAATGCATAACGCCAACACCAATTCCTATACAAAGAACCACAACTCCTAATGCCAATCCCACCTTCATTCTAATCCTCATTCTCCCCTTTTTCACATCAATTATATAAGATCTCGCCGAGTCCTTTTTTCGACCCTCATGTTGAACGGTTCTCAACAAATAGTTCTCTTGCAAATCAAGCACATAACTAACCATACCACTAAGCAAAATATCAACAAAACCAAATCCAACCAAAACAAATAATATTGAAAACAACTTGGTAGCCACACTATTAGGGGTAATGTCACCATACCCAATTGTGCACATTGTGACAATACAAAAATACAATGCATCAACAACAGGGTGAGTCTCACGACCCACAAAATTATGGCGATTAAACCAATATATAACAACACCTAAAGACAAATATAACACTAAAAGAACAAAAGCTTGTCGTACAATGGATTGGGAACCCAATTGAGGCTTGGGAATTGAAGGGTGGATGACATCGTTTAAAACTGCGATGGCCGGTGCTGTCCTGGACCTGTGAAGATTGGTTTTTTCCCAGGCGAAATTTGGGTCTATTAGGAATGAAGGTGTTGGGGGTGAAGTTAGTTGGTTTTGTTGCAAAAGAGGGTCTTGAAGATTTAAATCGTTTTCTTGAGAAGAAGAAGAAGAGGACGGTTTGGGTGAGTGAAGGGATAACGTTAAGGCATCAACAATCGGAGATGATTCGATTGGGGAATGGGAAGAAGAAGAAGGAGAGGGACCAAATATGATTCTATCTTTTAACTCAGATGGGGTTAAAGGGATAGGGAGAGAGACTTCATCGTTTTCAGGAAGAGGAAAGAGAAGTGGCGGCGATGGCGTTGGTCTCTTCCTGGGACTTACGTATGGAAGCAAAGGATCATTTTCCATATGGAAAATCGTCTGCAAAGAGAAAGACAAAGAAAAAAGAGGAAAGATTCAGATTTTATGTTTGGGAATATCGGTTTAGGTCGTGAAATATGAAGCAAGAAAGACAAGGAAAGAAGTTAGTGGTAGGAATCTGAACTGAAAGGAAATAAAAAAAAGAAAAGAAAAAGAACCGAACAAGAACAGGAACAGGAACAGAATCAGAGTTTTTTCAAATACATCTGTTCCGTGTAGGCGCGTGGGATTGTGTTTTTGTGTCTAGAACCTGGAGGAGAAAGAGAGAGAGAGTCGTGTTTTCCATGAACCTCATGAAAGACATGGAGTACGTACGAGATGTTTTCTAGTGGCAGTAGTTTCTTCCAGACATTGACGTGTCTTTTTTGATTCGATTCAGGCAGAGGAATACGCTAAAGTCACGCGCTATTAAAGAAGCGCGTGTAAGGATGTCAAAGCTGTGTTTAACTGTTGAGCTAATCCCGCGCCTGTCAATGTGTATTTTGATTGGGCCACCATACCATCCGGCATGTGAAGCTGTTTCTTGGTTGGTTTAGGTCCCCCCTTATTTCAATGCGTATATAATATATAAATATATATATATATATGGTGTTTATTAAATATTTTAAATTATAGATATAATTAAACTTCATCTGTTTAGGATAATGGAAGTAAAGGTACTCAAAGGATGATAAATTATTGTTTGTTTGTTACTGGTTAAAAGGACAGCTTTTCCAATCATTGTCCACCTCAATGCGCTGTTTGACTATTTATTTAAAATAATTGAGAGTAAAATACTAGTTAACAACTTTATATGCTAGCCGTGGGCTGTCTAATAATTCCAACGAAGACAAAACTCATTAATCATGTTAGTTGTTAGAAATATACGAGAAAGAGTGGCTAACAGCTACTTTCCAGGTGAGGCATCAGCTAGCAATCCTCGGCCTCTATAATAATATTTGACAATTAATACAACATTTCCAAATGAGTCACTAAACTATAAATCCATGACCAGGTTTATTGCCCAACACAGCATTGCATAGATAATACAGTCAAAAATAGCAAAAACCCACTCAAAATAGGTCCATGAATATATAATCTACAATAGAGGCCGAGGTTTCAGAACTAATCACCATCATCATCAAGAACATTCCTTAACTATGTTACCTTAATCCAAAATGAGTTTCAAATATGGATATGTGTTATTTTATCTAAAATAGATATATTATATATATTTTTAATTTTTATCATATATTTAAACGATCATAATTTATACTGGTTCAAATTGCATCATATATAGATATTGGATAGAGACATTTTAAAAGAAACGAAGAGTCCGGATAACACAGCTCGTGGTACCTTTGGATCCATTAAATCAGGTAATGGAGAAAAATCAAAATGCTGTGTACTTTAAACAAGTAGCAAAGTATGATGACTTACAATGACTTTGGTCTGTTTAGTTGGTTGGGTGTTTCTCTGTCCCAGTAGTTGTATAAGCCTTCCCTCAGAAACCTTAACATGGGTTCAACCACACATTTCTGTTCTTTAAGCTAAGCTACGGATGTGGTTCAGGTCAATTGCACCCCTTAATATATTAGGCATGCAACAAAAAGCAGTTAGACAACAAAAATTTCACCACTTCGTCAATTGACTAATCAAAGCAGCTCATAGTAGAACATCCTCCACAGTCTACATCTATGTTATTCGAACTCGGATGTGAGTGTCAAATACAGATATGTATCTAGCATAAGTATGTTTAATTTTTTAAAGTTTTTTCATGTATCCTTGGAAGGTCATACCCTCATACCAATGTTTTTGAAAATGTGTTAGACATGAGTACTTCAAAAAAAAAAAAATGAAAAGTCGGAGCAACATAAATCTACATCATTAACCTTCTCAGGTTTCACCAGGGCAATTCAAGCAACTGCACAAGATGTATAGCGGCAAAGAACATAAATGACAAGGATTATATATAGGAAAAAGACAGAGCAGAACGTGTATTAGTATAACCCCATATCGTCATCTATGCCTGCCATCAATTCATTGTACTAATTTTCCTTCATCATGTAGGTATCTTCTTCTTCTTGTTTTAAATTTTTTTTAACTTCACAGATAGGAGGGAACGAGAGGGGCTGTATGGCATGAGGGATATATCACCGATAGTTCTTATGCATTATTTGTATGTGATAGGAGTTTGCTACGAAGAGAAAATCGTATCATAGCCGGATTCATGCTTTTCATTTTATAACTAAATTAAGATCTTCCACCTGAATAATCCTAATGAGGCCCCTGAATTCTATTCAACTCAGACTTTCACAACTTCATATTCACAAATCTCACACTGAATAATTCATATCTAATCTGTGCCTTGATCATCAAAGAGAACAGATGAATTCAGTTTTTGACAAGCAAGATGGTTAGGAAATCAAAATATCCCCTGGCATCCTAACATCTTCCGTTGTGGGGTTTCCAATTGTATGCCTCCCACAATTTTTAAACACCACGCCGAATTAGGTCTTTTAAATATAAATACAAGTAATAAGCATACTTCTCCATGCTTTCTATCTAAATCACAACTTCACCATTTGCAACCATGATAACAAACACAGACATCCTTGGAAAAAGGTAAAATAAAACGTCAAAGATTTAACAGTGCATTTATATATCAGATATGTTACCTATACTCAGGGGTACGTGCGAACAAACACATAAGCAATTGCCAGCAGGCTTCTTACATATACTCCTATAGTGTATTGCGATACAAACCTGCGTCTTTCACGTGCTTCCGTGGGAAAAAACCTGACTTAACATCATTTTGACTCTGTTAATCTAACTCCCTAAATTAATTGCTTTTAATTGTCAAATCAATGACTTAATTTGATCCCAAAGAAATTTCTTAAAACATGTATGACTTAGAAACAATAAGCATCAACAAGAAACTGACCTCTTGGCATTTTCCTCAGCTTTCCGTTGATTAGGATTCTGTTGATTCCCCTGTATATCAGTAAACTATAATTATACTGATAATCTTTGCATCAATAAATACCATTAAATTAAAAGCACAAACAAGTCAAATTATTCTTTAATAGAAGGAAATAGTATAAATAAAAATGAAAAGACATAGATTATCACGCCATGTTGAGCCATAAGCTCTTGCATCCTTCTTTGTCTAATTGCTTCTAGTTCAAGATCAGCCTACAAAATTAGGAAATTTAAGGAACCCTAGAATTACAAAAACATCAACAAAGAGTAACTTAACTTACTTAAAATGAAACCTGGGATTACAGAGAATTAGCATTTAAGAATGCACAAACTAACCTAAAACTAGTTCTCATTTCTTTACCACATTATAATTCTTTCGACTATTATACACCCAAAAAATTTTGACAACACTAATAAATCAAGTATAAATGGAATATTCGAAAACTAGAATCGAAGGAGTGAAACCTTAATGCGATGTTTGGTTGCCGAGAAATTTAGTAAGAAAAGAAAGGTAAACCCAAAAGTCTACCACGTTTCAGCTAATAACTTTACCATCTTTTTGGGTTTTTATTTTCTGATATTATTTTGGGTTCTTATTGATCGAAGCTATTATATATACATATATATATATATATGGTGAAAATTTTTAAGATAAAACCAAAATCTGTTGATTCAAATCAAATGATTAGGAGTTTAATGCTCTTAAATAAAATCTGGGTTTTGAGTCTTGACCGTGAATGAAAACATAGATGGTGAAAAAATTTTTCATTCGTTTAAGATCTGATGTAATTAGATTTTAAAATAATTAAAATTTAATATAATTATCGAATATTAAAAAGTATTAAAAATTAATAGATAAAGCAATTATTTTATTCATCAAAGAAAAGCAAAACAGTAATGGTAGCCCAGCCAGCTCAATTTTTTCACAGTCAGTGACTCCTCCTGACCCATGCAAATTGCAACAGAACACCATTTTCCTTTACGCTGGGCTATCAATTACTCCTTTTTTTAATCTCTCTAGTGGCTGATGATGACCCCACTTGGTTCTAACAAGTGGTTCATTTCATATTCATTTTCCCAAATCAAATCTGAAGGCCTACCCCAAGACTATTACGTGAATCCACATCTAATAGAATCAGAACACAAACCCAAACAATGATAGTCTCCTTACGGACATTCGTTACTTCAGTCCAAGAAAACCAAAGGATATGTAAGAATAAAAAAAAAAAACACCCAAGTGAGAAACTGAACTGTGAGAGCTCAGCTGACGAACTTAAACTAGTGAAAAAAGGGTGCAGCCACCAAAATCAAGGACCAAGAAAAAGATAGACAACAACCTTAAGGTAAGTAAGCAAAACAGCAAGATCGAGAAAATAAAAATAAAAAAACGCAAGGAGCGAGAGTATCCTTGGTAAGAAGAAGTAAGAAGGAAGATCAGAATCAATGGGTTTCACTATGAGCTTGAACTTCCTCCTTCTCTTAGCCATGGTGGCTACTAATATCCTCTCCCTTTACCACCTCTCTACCACTATCCAATCTCCCAAACCTCCTCCGCCTACACCTATCCCTGAGCACCTCCTTCTCCAGCTGAACACCATACGCGCCACCATTAATCACCTCACGCGCCATAACCCATCCACTGCAGCCACCGCGTCTAAGCGCACACCCACCGTGCCTCAGGATCTTATCCTCCAATCCCAAATCGGCCCCATTGCTTCTTCCTGCCACAGCCACCCTGACCTTCTCCATAGATACATGGATTATACTCCTTTTTCAATCTGTCCTTATGATCCTGACCTCCAAGAAACCCTTATTCTCAACGGTTGCCACCCACTTCCACGACGGCGTTGCTTCTCAAAAACCCCCTCAAAACCCCCTTCTTCTCTTCCTCTCAACCCTTTCCCGACTGCCCTCCCTGACTCCTCTGTAATCTGGAACAAATACTCGTGTAAATCTTTTGCCTGTCTCTCACAAAACAACCCCACAGGCTTCGATCTCAACGCCCAACGCTCATCCCTGCTAAAACTAACTTCTGAACTTGACCTTCCCGTTAACAGGTTCATGCAATTAGCTAAGTCGGCTAATTCAGTGATCCGTCTTGGCATTGACATTGGCGGTGGAACCGGAACCTTCGCTGCTTTGATGAAGAAATTCTACAACGTTACGATGCTGACCACCACCATGAACGTTAATGCACCTTACAATGAAGCCGTGGCTGCGAGAGGGTTGGTGCCTCTGCACGTGCCGTTGCAGCAGAGGTTGCCGGTTTTCGACGGGACGATGGATCTGGTCCGGTGTGGGAGGGCGGTGAATAGGTGGATACCCGTGCCGGTGATGGATTTTATGTTTTACGACATGGATAGAGTGTTGAGAGGAGGAGGGTATCTATGGGTGGATAGATTCTTTAGCAAAGCAGTGGATATGGAGAAAGTTTATGGGCCAATGATTGGGAAGCTTGGGTATAAGAAAATAAAGTGGGCAGTTGTTAATAAGACTGATCCAAGTGGTTTGAAGAATGGAGAAGTTTACTTGACTGCTTTGTTGCAAAAGCCTGTTTCAAAGTGATGGTTGAGATTGGAGGATTCTTCGAATTTTTTAGGTAACTCTTTAGCTTAGTTTCTCTTTAATTTGGTAATTTTGCTTGAATTTCTTTCAAAATGTGGTGAAATTCTTTTGTTTTTGAGCAATATGAAAACCTTTTTCTTTCGGTGAGCTGAAACACTTTTGCATATTGCAACTCTTTTTTGCGTTCTTGTGGGTTGGTTGATTGATCTGAGGTGAGGGTGAGGCCTAGTCATTGTGTATTAATAGTGACATTACATGATCCGAGAACTTGAAGACTTGAAGTGAATTGTTGTTGTTTAATGTCATTGTCATAATGAATGAACCAATGGATGAATGGAACTGTCGCGTTTCTTGCTGTAACTTGAGCATATGGTTTTCTACTTTTTAAGTTTTCATATATCAATCATAGCAATTGCATTTGTATTTGTATTTGTATTTTTATTTGCCTTTGAACTCGTATCTGATTCAAAAGCCCCTCCTTTTTTGTGCGTGAATTTCTTCGGATTTGGTCGGGATTTGTTGCTACAAGTGATCAGAGTTGAGGTCTTAATTATGTGAGAAGAAAGGCTTGGTTAATTCTATGCAATTTTTTATCTGATCTAAAGCTACATCCCAATCTTTTTCGTTGTTTGAATAATGTCTACTTCCCGTCCTATCCGATGTTGACTGTTTCAAACCTGAATGCTGCTTTGCATTTAAGCTTTGCCTTTGTCTCTTGACTCTAAACTTCATCTAAAATTGTTTGAATTGGCTCTGTTCTCACCTATGCTACCGGATTTAGGGTGAGTAGTGGATACGGGAATGTATCCGAATAGTATGCCCAATTTTTCCTAGTTTTTTCATATATTTAGAGGATCATATCCCATTCCTATGCCCTAATATATGTTGGACAATACTTTAAGGAAAATGAATAGGTTCTCACTATTGAAAACCAAAAGCATGATTGTAGCGTGATTAAGATTATGATGGTATGATCTTGTTACCAGAGTTGAGTATAATATAATTGAGAGTTTCAATGATCACTTTTGGAGGATGGAATTCTATTATTTGCAAAGTGAATTGTGTAGTCTAGGGTAAAGACAGAAAGGCTTCCCGGCATATGAACTGAATACAGCAATCATTTGACATCTGCTGTTTGCACTGGTTCATGTTCATCGAAACTTCTCAAACACTTCGAAATTTTTGTTATTCATGTTTCATTTAAGGAAACATTTTGGTTTGATCCTTGTTGGATGTTTAACATAGTTTTGCAATTCAATTGTTCCTATCATTATCTTCTGAAGAACGCCTTTAGAATCAATAGGTTTCTTCAACAAGTTTTTTGGTTAAAGTTTTTAACACATTTATCTGTGCACCATAAAAGCATATTAAACCTCCCTTTGGGTGCGTGGTGCCTAGCACCTTCCTCTCAAGGGTTACGAGTTATTAAGGGCTCAGTCATAAAATGCAGCTCCGATGCAGTGGAAACCTCTCCACTGGTCTCCCAAAGGGAGCCAGCTTGAGTGAGAGGCTAAATTGCATCTAGCTTACATTTAATAGGTTACTACGATTGTAACCAGTTGAATTTCCAACGTTGTTGCAGATATTGATGTCGGATCAAAATTGCTTGGATGCGGGAAACATGCTTTGTTTGGATGCGGGGGAACATGCAACCAGTGCCCCATGAAACAAGATGAAAGCCTTTGCTTGATTAACAAAAGCAATGTTTTTATTTACTTCCGCAGTAATGTGGGATTTGGGTTTTCAGCAGCTTCCTAATGTTGTAAAGATTGTAGATGTCCCCAAAAATATTCAAATAATGGGGTAATATTATTATAGTAATACTTTTTTTTTTTCTTTTGGTGTAGCAAACAAATGTTGGAGTATGATGAAAAAAATTGTTGAGAAGAAAAAAAAAAAAAAAAGCTGTAATGATAATGAGTAGTAGAGATTCATATATTCACAAAAATCCGATTTGTTTTTTGTGCATACAAATATTGTAAATTTGAATAGTATAATTATTGTTTGTAATTTGAAGTAATGCGGATTTAGATGTTATAATTATTATTTGTAATGAATTTGTAACAAATGTAAATATAAATATTTGAATATCTATTTTTCAAATTTATATTATTTTTATAAATAACAAATGCGGATATCTAAATCTGCATTAATTTTATGTATAAGATATTCAAATTCATTATTCATTTGTTGAACAATACAAAAATTTATGCTTGTGGAAAAAAAAAATTAAATCTTGGGTTCTGAGGTAAGCTTGATGAATTTAGATATCTAACAAATAATGTTATTTAATTTAGACTTATACTCAGTTATATACTAATTTAATGCAGTTTAATATGGATAATAAATGGATACAAATTTTAAAACAATAATGCAAAATTGAATTTCGATATTACAGAAAACTGTAGATATTATGTCATCCTTAAGTCCACATGTAACATCATGCTATGCATGGACACGTATCTTACATCCAGGTTCGTAGGATGTTAGAAAATGTCTGTTTGAGAAGCAGCAAATTTTGCAAAGCTGGTCCCGAAAATGGTCTCATAAATGATTCACTTAGGAACTTCGGAACATTTCCAGTCAAGTGGGTGACAACTTTATTGGAGCATCCCTACTTATTGTCCACAAATGGGTGTATGTGGGTGCATATAGATATACACTCACGCATGTATATGTATTGATTCCAATTTGCAGATTAATTTGGGAAGAGGAACACTGGGTTCCGTTATTTAACTTAGGTTCTATAAGATATCAAGCTAAGCTAGGCGACCGGTCCCACCAGTCAATGCAACACATGATAGCTATGCATGAGTACATCAATGCAGCAAGCCAGGGGTCCCAACAGACATCGAAATTGATAGGCAAAGCCACCGGGTTTAAATCAAAGGCTTAAAAATCCAACATAAACATAAGGATCTCACTTGGAAGGAAGAGTTAGACTATAATATATGCATGCAAAAAGCAATAACCCAAAATCCAAAACTTTGGGGACTCATTAATTCTTTCTGTATAAAATACAATTAGCAAATTGCATGTGCTTCATTTGGTTATATCTAGTTATCCATCTTTGTAGAATCCTTGAGAGAAAAAAAAAGGTCAAAATTTAATAGAACAAAGCATTAACCATGCTGCAGATCATGACCAAGAACATTCTAAAAAAACTGAAAGACAGAGAAGAACATAGTTGTTTCCAACTTATAGTTTCAACAAAGTAGCAGATAGTTTAATGTTCCATTGGATACCTATCAAGCAGTAGCCTTCTTTCTAAGGAGGTGGTGCAGGTCAAGCACATTGATCTTGGCGGCAAGTATGAAGTCATTTTCCGTAAGTCCACCTATTCATAAGGAATACAACTCATTTTAAAATAGTACAAACGTCAATCAAACTTAATGGCATGCCTCGCAATTTATCCAAGAAACAGAGAAGTTCGGTTTCTGTGCACGAAGGAATTAAGTAAAAACTTGGTGTTTCGTGAACAAAGGAAAAAAAAAATATAGACCATCCTGGTCAGAATAGTTTGCAAAAGCAAAATTGCAGAAGAGGTACCCAAAAAAAAGGGGGTGGGGGGCGCAAAAACGAATAACAAAAGTTTAGTCTTTTTTACAAGGATAAGATAATTGTTACCAACAGCATGCGTCCATATTTCAATTGTTACATTGTTCCATCCAACCAGATGCAGATCTGGATGATGGCCTGCATTAACCACAACACTTATCACTCATCCACGCAATAAACAAAATCCCCAAGAAAGTCAATTACACAGTCATTATCATCCATTAGAGATCTGTATCGAGATAAAAGCATTACACAATGTACCTTCTGCTTCAGCAACATCAGCTACAAGCTGAAACAGCTCCAGTCCTTTGGTGAAACTCTTCACTTTCCAAGTCCTTTTTAGCTTCAATATACCACCTTCATTTACCAAACCCCAACCATCCACCTGATCAAACTTGAACAATAAAGGATTTTGTTTTATATAATGTAAGAAAATTAATAGAGATTTAAGAACATACCTTTGGAATTAGTTCACTTGCACTTTCTTCAGTCATGGGGCGTAGATCCTTTGAGTTGCATGGTACACACTTCTTAGTCAACAAATCTAACAAGGTCAATAAACCACATAAGACAACAGAAACTATCCTTTATTATCAAATGTAATTTCATCACAAAAAATTACACACTAAGATGGCCAATATTTAGTACTACAACTACTAACATAGTACACAAAAAACCAGACCTAAAGTGAGGAAAAAGGTAACAATATCAGAAGAAGCTATAGGTTTAATCCCCTAAAAAAATGATGCCTCTCAAAAATAAGGACGGTCTAGCAATAAAGGTTTTTCTTTTAAGAACATTGGCCAAGTTAATCCCACCTCATAGCCAATTTATTCATTCGAACATCTTCTAATGAAGTTCAACCCTACATTTTAAACTCTGCATAGTCAAAATAAAGTGTAGGATCATATGGCGAGGCAAGAGTAACAGATACTTTTGGCCCCAAGCAAAGAAACAGTGCTATGCAGCATGGAATAGAAAAGTAAAGTCAAGAGACTCTTATGCAGCCAAAGAAACTGAATTTAATTTCTACAATAGGAGAAGACCATGAAAGAATATAATTACATATTTTCCGAAGATGTCATAATGAGAAATAAATTTAACCACTGAACTAAGATTGCATCATTTTCTCTCAGCTTCCCATATAAGACTAATGAAAATGGACTCAATCCTTTATAACCACCATTTCAATAAATGTTAACAATCTAATTTCAAGAAGAAGATGACAAAAATGCCTTTAGTCTGCCTCTTCCAAAAATAGTCAAAAGGGAAGGTCTTAAACCTTTGCTAAAACTGTATAATGCCATAATAACAAACACAAAGACATCATCTTCATTCCGAAAGAAATGGATCGAGTACATGGCTTTGCTTCATGCTATCAACATTACAAGATGGTGTGTGGTTGTCAGTCATCAGTCATCACACACCTTTATCAGTGCCAGCGCAAAATGTTCTAAATCCATAAACCGAGATCCTATTTGATGAAATTCCAGTACGATTCCGAATTATCTCATTCACTTGCTTACCAGAACTGCATATAAGTAGAAAATACATCTTCATACGATAAAATTCTCTAACAAATCAAAAAAAAAAAACTCTTTAATTACACAATTTCATTACTATCATTCCAATACCATAAAATCAATAGAAACCAATATCGACTCCAACTAGATTATATGTTAGTAGAATTTTACATTTATTAAGATACCCCTCATCATAAACTCGATTAAAACTTGACACTTTGCAAAAAATATTTATTAAGGATTCAATTAATTGCAACGAAACAAATTCATATAAACCGAAAAACAAAAAGGGGAAAAACAAAACTTAATTAGCATAGAAGCTTAGAAGCAGCAAAAAAGTATTCCATTTTTAATTGAAAAAAAAACATAAAATTTTCAGGGAAATTACCGTCCATGAGGTCCGAAAACAATTTGAAGCGAATGGAGAGGTACCTGAAAAATAAAAATTAAAAAAATAATAATAATAACAAAATACGAGCAGAAAATTGGAAGGAAAATGAGAGAGAAAGAGAGTTTTGAATGGATGGGTACGTACCTGAGATTTAGAAAGCGAAAGCAGAGGAGATCGTAGCATCCGAACGATCATTTGGTCAATAAATAAAGTTCCTACTATTTCGAAAGAAATTAAAGCTTGAATTCAAGTACTCAACTCCCGAAGGCTATTGAAATTTCAGTTTGGCCCTTAATTTTTCTATTATCCCACTCTTTTTTTTTTCCTTTTTCTTTATTCATCTCAATTTATTAGGTTAGAAGCTTATAATAAATTACTTTATCCATATCATTTAAATTATTTTATTTAAATTATTTTATTTATTATTATCGTATTTAAATTTTATTTTATTTTTTATTTTTTATTTTTATGTTTAAAAATAATTAAATCATAAAATTGAGGTACGATAACTCTATGCAATAAAATTATTTCGTTAGATATTGTAAATTAAAGTTAATTAAATTTTTAAAGCTTTAATTTATATTTATTATTTTTTCGTTATTTATAAATTAATTTTATTTATTTATTTCCTAATTATATGATACAATAATTTACTATTTTCGTATTTTTAGGTTTAAAACACTGAAGAGCTTCCGAGGTGTGATGGAACAACGAAAAGAGAAGCAGCAGCAAAAGAAACATATTTGGCGTCGCAGCACCACATGCAACGCACCATCTGGACTGAGAACTAGGCGTCGTAGCGCCAGAAGTTTAGCGCTACGCTGCCAACGACTCCACGACAAAAGTCAGCTCGATTCCCTTCCATTCATATCACGAAGTTTCTCTTCCCGACGTTTGGATACTTTATGAATAGAATTTAAATCAGTACTTCTAGACATTTTAAAAACCAAATCTTTCTAAGGTGAGAGAGGCTACCAAAAGTTTGCAAGAGGTCAAAGGGGATTCGAAAAAGGTCGAAGATTGAAAACCGAGCAAATTTTAGTTTTCTTTTTTTTTACTTTTTTTACTTTTTTTTAACAGTTTGTAATATTTATTATACTGAAATTTTATTATTTTATTTTCAAAGAAAAAAAGAAATTCCATTATTTGGTGTTTTCTTTAATAAATTTGAACTAATTTATTTATTTAAATTATAATGAAACTCAAAATATAATTTGAATTATTTTAGATTTTCTTAATTTTAATGATATTTGAGTTATTTATTTAATCTTGTACTTATTACTTTTAATTATTCAATCACTAATTAGATTGATTACGTAAACTTTAATCAATTTAAAAAGAAAATTATATTTAAATATGTATTGAATAACATTTATTTCATGTTAATAAACTAATGTGCATGTAATATAAAGAATATACTTGCACGTTATTTCTAACCGGTTTAAAATCTAAACTTAATAACACTACAAATTTTAGAAGAATTTAGGATTGTCAATAATTGTATCCAAAAAAAAAAAATCATCTCTAAAAGTTTTAAGAATGAAAAATTATTTCTAATAGTCATTTTTTAAAATCAAGTCTTTATAAAATTTTGAGAACAACATTCATCCATAATACTATTAAATTAGAGGTGATGTTCATCCAAAATAGTGCTTAAGATAGAAAAAACGTTTTCTTTTTCGTCTCTTTATCTAATCTTTAAAAGTCTTATTTTATAGCGTTCAATTCAATCTTAAACAAATACAACAAATTGAACCATAGTTATAAATAAATCTTCATTAATAAAGTTAAAGTAGAGATTTAAATGAAGTATTGAAAAAAAAATTATACTCCTAAGTTTTTTTGTTTATTTATTAACTAAACCCAATTATAATTTTTACTAATCAATTAATTTTAGTTTACAAACTTTTAATTATTTATTTGAATAAAATTAAATTATTTTAATTTTAATAATTAATATCTTTAATATAATTCTTTGCTAAAATAATATTTTATTTATCATTATATTGCTCGAAAATGATACATGTACTTAGACAATAAATCCAACTACAGCTACCTTACATTACGCAATGGCAAATAACCTTGATGATGGTTTTCGGCCTCTAACATATGGGCTCTTTTCTAGGTACTAGAAGCGTGGATCCAGTTATTTTCAAATATTGAAATATAACATAAGCCTCATTAATTGGCTTTTGATAATAAGATAAAAAAAATGCCAATAAAATGAGAAAGTGTTGTTGCAGGGGAGGACAGTGCATGTCAGGGATTTAAATTGCAGTTTTGGAAAGCATTTTTAGTCATATCATGTTTGTTATCATTATAGATATAACGAATGTTACTGTAGTCAAATTGCGATAAATATTTACTGTCAATATCAATTATAAAAAGAGTTAAGATCGTAAAATAACAACAGTAACTATTTAAATCCATGCTGTATGCCTATTTTAGAATCAGAAACATACAACTAAATTTGAACAAATGAAGACAACCTCAATTAATGCAGTGATAAATAAGAAATGGTAGTAAAAAAAAAAAATTTAGAACAATACAAGTATCAAATGGAATTCGGTCTGAAATAATTTAAAATGTACAACTTGTTAAAGAAAATTAGCAGTTATGTGAAGCTTTTACACGGTTCACAGTGTAGCAGCTAACTCTGCTACCATAACATGGAGTAGGAATAGGAGGAAAAAACAATATGAAAGTCTAAATGACAATTTTCTTTATCGTATCTCAAAATTACATTCATCAATCAATTTGTTCTTCGGAAATTCAAAGGATCATACATGGTCAGTAGCTATATATTAAGAAAATTTAGAAGGAAAGTCAAAAGTTGCAACGGAATTCTGCGTACCTATTGTTTTAGGCCATAAGCAGATAATCTTATTAATGTTCATCATACGACCTGCAGCGTAAGGCATCCGAAATTGTAAGACTGCAAAGATGATCAAAGGATTTCAATAGATGTTATTATAAGCAGTGTAGCTTAAGTTGTATAAAGCCCCACAACCCATAGGCTTTTTGTCTGAAATTGTCCGATTTTGCTGAAAGGCAATATGATCTTCATTCCACAATCTTCTTATAAGTCAAAGCTGAAGGAGCCACCTAACCAGGAGGTAGCTCCTATTGAGAGTAATCTTGCACCATAAAACCCCAGATTGTCTCATTGTTTCCAACTTCCGATCTGTTCGTATCTTAAGTCTTTGTATCAAGATTTCTTGCACGCAACCCAATTGGACCTCTTATTTATGACACGAGTCTAAGTGTCGCAAATGAGTAAATTGCCCAATCTGTTAACACAATCACTAGTCTTCACGTATCTTTAAGTATCACAAATCTAAATCTCCCCAGAATCAACATAGTTTACCCCAAGTCTCTAGGGCTATAATTTCTATCTTACATGAAAATCACTCAATCGCTTCTTAAATATGTCATCAAATCCAACAGGAATGCACTTCTTAAATATGTCACCAGAAGCACAAGAATGAAATCAACGTATTAGAATCATGCATTAAACAACATAAGCATCAGCAAGGTATATATATGAATCAGTTACGAAACACCAGCCTAATCAGAAAATACTTATCTTTGCAATAATGACCCATCTCTTCTGACATAAAATTAAGTTGGTGAATCAAAAACTCAAAGTGATTTTATGACTAATTAAACTCTTAGGGCCCTTCTGGTAATGGTTGTCAATAATGGTTGATTTCTGCTTCCTTAGCATTATCTCTCTAAGCACTTTGAACCTAACTCATGTGAGTGTGTTTGTGCATCTGTATTCTTCTTCAATCTGGTCAAAAAAAAAAAAAGAGAACTGCAATTTCGGACAACACTAATATGAGCAAAGTCAGTTTAAGCAAACTAGTTCAAATCACTTCTGGAGCTTGGAA
>JAQSVH010000011.1:8775766-8785833 GCA_029448705.1 Adansonia digitata | reverse complement strand
TTTTTCTTTAAGTACCCATGTCCTACATCCATGTCCAACGTATAGATCTAGACATGGGGTATGGGGATATGACCCTCCTAGGATCCTCTAAATGCATGGAAAATCCTAGAAAAGATTGAACATACCCGTGTGAGACACCCACACGCAAGTCTAAGTAACTTAGGCAAATGATTTAGCTTTTTATTCAACATTCAAGATGTCAGCTTTAGCAGTTCTTAACACAAGACCCTGTATTGTACACAATTTTTATTTAGCACAACCAAGGAGTGCTGTTAAATTACTGTAACCCTTTTTACCTCTTTAAAACAATCAGATTTACACCCCACCTTTACCCCTCTTGTTCTATCCCTATAATAACACCAACCAAAAATACCAACTAATTATGACTTCCGACCACCCTATAGAGTTTCCTAACTTGAAAGTATCAATGCCTTAGATTTCAATCTTCATATTGACAGAAATAATTATTAAAAGTTCAAGCTATGGAACTTAGAGAAATAATTATCGAAAGTTTAAGCTATGATCTTAGAGGCTTTGGGTCTACTAGGTTTTTAAACAGAAACAATGCAGTGGTGGCATTATAAACAATCCGAAAGACAAAATGGGGCTAGTAGGAAGGATAAAAATTCCTAGAAGCTTCCATTCTAAACTTTTAATTTCTTAATACAAGCATAGATGAAGTGTACCTGATTTTCATAAAAACGAGATAATTAACTAAGCAGCAGGAAAAAGATAGCAAACGGGAAACTGCAAAATTATATTTCACGAATAATCCATATACAATGCTTATATCATCAGAACTTGAACTGTACAATAAAATAAACAGAAGACATTTTCTACGACTACCTTTGATAAGAAAATTAGATCAAGCACTCCACAGGGCTGTCAACTAAGGGGATAAAGGAAAGGAAACAAGCAATAAAAAGCTGACACAACAAGAAGGCAAATGGTAGCTTATTTTGAGGTTAATTTTGAAGAGAATTGAGTTTTTAATTAGAGGCCAATTTTCACTTAAAATCAAATACAAGGACAAGGAACTATATTGAAAGCTATTCGGGGAAAAAGAAAAAAACGAGGTGCTCTTATTCCTTGTTACCAAATTTCTTGGCAATGATAGGACGGACATCATCAACATCAACCAGAGTCTCCAAGAAGGGAAGTAATGAAATTAGTGCACAATCGGATGGATCATCGAACCAACTCTTAATAGGAATTCCATTATTCACTTGCAACCTGAAAACCTGAAATCAGCAAAGAAAAATAATTCTTAGGCAATTAGAAGTATAAGCATGGGACAATTGTTATTCTTTCCCATTTTTCTTTTTCACTTCTAAATATTTCATCCTCATACGATTGAAGTCAGTAGTCGAGAATGCATTTTGATGCTGCTACTAGAAATAACCTTGAAGGCAAGAAAGATGGAGTTTGAGAAGGGTAAAACTTAAGCGGGCAGGTAAAATACCTGGGGAGAATTATCAATTATAGCAACTTTTGCAAGATCAAGACCTAAAACCGTCAAGTCTTTAGTGTAACTCCCATCCGAAAAAATGCAAGATTCACGATAAACACGTCGGGATATGAACTTTTGATCTGGGTCCAATATGTCCAGTAATTGTTCTGCATAAATGCTTTGGCTGGCAGTAAAGATGATAATTTCAAACATATCTGCAACTTTCTCCAAAAATGTCTGTAGGTGAGGCCTCTGCTTTACGTAAACAGTGTGCTCTTGCATGTTGAAAAAGACAGTAAAGGTGAAGTCAGCGTCATCACAATGTTCTAGCGTAGAGTGGACAAGAGTTTCTGCATGTGTCATAGAAACAGCAATCAAACATTATAGTAATATTAATTATTAATTTGTTTAAAGCACCAAATGAAATGGAAAATAAGCAAAAGCTCAAATAATTCAATACAAAATGAAAAAGAGAATGTAGCTTCCGGATCACAAATGCTATCCCAAATAATTCAAATATGATAAGTCATTAAAACCATTTGATAATTAACAGTTTAGCCAACAAAACTGGATGCCCAATCTACTTATACCTCACAAAGCATTTGAAACTTTTCTAGCAAAACTTCAACACGTGCGGTGATTATGACATGCTCAGACAACATTTTCCCGAGAATAGTGGTTTACCCAGCAGATAATAATTTCCAAAAATGTTCCAACGGTTCTTTTATAATCAGTTCTAGCCAAAATCCTTTTGTAAGTATTTTTGTCCCCACAGTACATTAGAGTAAACTCCGGGTTGTAGGCCTTATGGCTTTACTTAAGACTCAAAACAGTCTGTTCGAAACTCCAATTAAAAGATCACAAAAATTAATTAGTTCATTTGAAGAAATGTTCAAACAGCAGTAAGGGGGAATGAATGATGGATTACTTGCAAAGATATAAATACGTACAGTAGAATACATGCAAAACGTTTATGTCTTACCATCCAAATCAAGCACAAGTGTTATGGGCTTCCTTCTCCAAGCCTCTGTTGGAACATTAACTGGCCGGAAGCTGGATACAACATCAGATAGCTCTGGTAAATTTTTTAAAAATGATTGCGGATCAAAGTCATCTGCTTGATCAGAGTCAGAGTTAATATTGCATTCCCGTACGCAAGACCTCATCTGATCGATCGCTAGACATAAACCACTATCATCTTGAGCCATCATGGCTTCCTCATGCAAATCAACATCATTTATATCATTGGCTTTGACAGTGTCCTCAAGGAACGGCAGTATCACGTATTGCTCGGCCACATCAAACAACATACTCGGCTCAGAACACTTGAAATCAGGAAAAGAATAGGTTCCGGAGATGTTATCATCAACAGCATTTCCATCAAAGGGTATGCTCGCAATTATCATGTCGGATATAAAAAAATCTGATACATTACATGTTTGACTGCCAAATGAGCTTTTGTTATCGTCGCTGTCATCGGCACCAAATGCTGGCACTTCAGGGCCATCATTACTACCTACCAAAATTTTGAAAGAGATAACCGGGTCAAATAATTATCTTAACAGACCCTTGCAACTTTCATGACGTGAAAAAGTAACAACCTCTCAAATACTTGAATTCCATAAAAGTTCTCCGGCCTACTCAGCATTGAATACAGATAAAAAAAAATATTTATAGCATGAAACATCGAATCCAAAAGACCCCTAAATACCAAAAGTTCATATAAGTACTGATTTCCTCAATAACATAGCGGTGGTATTGGTAACCATATTTTATTCTAATTTTTTTTTTTATATGGGCAAAGTAAATTGCCAAGAGAAGGAATATTTCATCATTATGCTTAGATGGGATTTCAGCCGGAAATGCCAAAAACAAACCATCATTTTCTTAACCACAACTGGAGAATGGAAAACAAATTCATGCAAACCAGCAGAAACAAAGAATCACCATCATCATTGTGAATATTTAGTTCACTGTGTATTTGGATTGGCTCCAGGAAAGGAGAGAATATTGTCTCTAAGTTTGAGGCATATGTGTGGGCAGATTCCTGCAAATTAACAAACAGTCATTGATAAGCGACCAACTTAGGAGCCAGTCTAATACACGAAATCTTCAAAAAGCAGAGTAAAAACAAAATTCACAAAGTAAGGTCCTAAAAAATAATAAAAACTTACCATTCCACCCACGGTTGCAGAATCGGCAAAATCTGGAAGCTGTTTCTGAAGCCCAGAAGCGTCTTCATCCAACATTAGTTGCTCAGCACAGGCTCCATCCAATTCAAAAACTTGAGAGGCTACTTCAACATTTGATGAATCTATCAAGAGCAGTCATTAAGAACATGTAAAAACCTAAAATATCAATGTAATTGATCTCCTTTTTTCAAAGAACAAATTAAAACCTACAAACAGAAAGCCTATCATGCGTGCATATAATTAAACAAATGAATGAGTGAATTCCAATACATTCTTGTGTTTGGAAGCACCACATAGAAGACGGAGTAATGGGTTTAAGGGCAGGAAATACATAAACGAGATCCTAATTTCCCATTATCAGCAACTGTTTTAGCCAATAAATTAATACTTTATTCTCCAAGTGGCTCAAGTTGAGGTAATGTACTTGGTCATTTGTTTGCCCTGCTACAGTGCTATAGTTTGACGATCCTGGTACCAATTTAAACAACTGCATCTTTTACATTCTAGACACGGGATAAGGACCCCATGATTCTAAATTTTAAAACTATGGGTATACTCAACACGTTAGTAGTAAGTAGGAAAAAAAAAAAATAGCAAAGAAAGCATCATTTCTCAAATAAAAGGCAACTTGCAAAAAATCAAAGGCCAGGACAGTTAGAGTCCAGAGTCTTGTTCACACTTGAGCAGGCCAAAGCCATGTTTTAAAATTGCTAATTTTAACGCACTCAATTTACATAAATCAAATTATGTGAATATATAAGCAAATAGCAAACCATTTGGAAACCTTGATAATAGGACACTCCAACAAGCACCTGTAACTGTAACAACTAACTTCAGACAAATATCAGCCTTGCTCAATGTAGTTGCTTACCATCATGAGAGTTTTCAATACATGAACTGAATTCAGCTCCTTGCTGGGAAACCCTGACACGACAGCATGGTTTTTTGCAAATCATGCTAGACCTCTGACAGACTCGGAGAATATTTTTTTCTCTTAAAGAACCCGTGCTCGATTCGGTCTTCATTCTTAGAGATGGCATTTGATCTGCAACAGTTATTATATATACCGCAATCTCGATTCCGGAACATCAGTGGGGGGAAAAAACCCCTATAAATAATCGGATCACCAGCAGAAGCTGTGTCACATGAATGGTCAAGGTAAGAAGCCAAGATATTAAAGCGTATTACAAATAAAAGAAAGAATTTTCAAGCAACATGAATTTATGAGCAGTGAAACATGTAGAGCAAATATAAAACCAAGGACAAAAGATGAGAATTAAAAGTCAAAGTCCATGACCCTTTTACTAGAACTACTAAAGAAAGATTACGATAATCAATTCAGAATTAACTCCGAAAACCACAATTCTGAAACTGAGATCTTGATTTCTGTTAGATAAATAGAGGACTTACTATAGTCTGCCTTAAAAGACAATTTTTCAAGCAAAACGGGAAAGCAAAAACTCTCCATGACAAGACCATATCAAAGAAAAGAAAAAAAAAACAAATTCTTCAAGAAAAACCCACCAAAATTAAAGTCAACCCAAGTCTTCAAATCCCATAAAACACAATAAAATCTTATCAACAAACCTTAATTACAAAGCAAAACACCAAAGAAAGACGATAGAAAAAACCCAAAGAAAAAAACCAAAACCCTTTTGCATATTAAACCCTAACCCAAAAAACCAGCTAAAAAGAGAAACTTTACCAAGAAAAAAAAGGTGAAATTTTATGGAGCATGAAAGTACCTGTTTAGAAGAAAAAAAAAAGTCTATTTTTTGGTTTCTTTTTCCTTCTCTCTCTTCTGCTAAAGAAAGACATATGTTTTCGTTTCTCTCTCTTCAACTTCCACGAACGGTCAAGACAAAGGTTTGAGGGGGCAAATGTCGGCTTCCATTGGATGATACGGACGGCTACGATCAAATCAATCAAAGGCTTAGGACCTGTAGAATTTTGACACGTATAATAGACTAGCTCTGACTGGCTCGTTGACACGTGCAGGTTCCTGGAAAAAGAGGGAACTTTTGGGAGGAAATCGTGGAGGGAATGGAGTTTGATGTTTTACCCAGTCGCGTTTTTTAAAGCGCGTTTTGCACTCACCTTTTTACAGCTGCTAGTACTCAGGACTTGTTTGATTTAAACACCAAAAATCTTTTTTTAATTTTTCATAGCAAGTTAATTATTTTTTAAAATTAAAAAATTAATATAATAATTATATATGTTTTTTTACTTTAAAAATCTATCGATACACATTACAATTTTTTCTCATTTAAAATTACTTTTCTTTTTGGGATTATTATCAAGAACAATTATTTCCCATGGCACGCTAAAAAATTTATTTTTTAATAAAAATACAATTATTAATTATTTAATTAAAATACTTTACAGGTGAAAAAAAAAATGGGACAGGAAAAGGAAAAGTTCTGTTGACATGACTTGATATGTATTGGACATTGGACATTGGACACTGGACTTTGGACACTGGTGACTTTATCTTTAAACAGTAAAAAAAACCATTGACCTTGGAGATGCGTTATGTTGTTTGGGTTGAATTATTTATGTGTCTGGCAATTTTTTTTAAGTGTTTTTTTCAGAGAATTTAAAAAAATAAAATGTAATAATAATTATTAAAAAATAAAAATAAAAATATTTTAAAAATAATTATTGTTAAATTTATTAATAAAGAGAGTATAATTATTTTTTTACTTCTATTTTAATATAATCTTTTAATTACTTTTTTCATAGCAGCAACTCAAATCAGTTATCAAAATATATTATATATATTAAAAATACTATTTAAAGATTATAAAAAATTAAAAATATTTTATATGAAATTTTAAATTTATAAAATAAAAATATATTAAATATTGAATTATAAAATAATCTTAATTTATATTAAATCTTGAATTACTATTTAAAACAAAATAAAAATAAAAAATTTTAAATTAAATCTCAAATTATCATGTAAAAATAATAAAAAAATAAAAAATATATTACATTATATTTTGAATTACTAGTTAAAAAATAATAAAACTTAAACAATATTTTATATATTTTTATATATTATTATATAATACATACTATATATATATATATAAACAATGCATATGTTAGTTCCCCTGCCCCCCACATATATATAAAATATATTATATATTATATATAATATGTTATATATATAATATGTAGTATGTATTATATAATTATATAAAATATTTTTTAAGTTTTATTATTTTTAACTAGTAATTCAAAATATAATATAAAATATTTTTTATTTTTTTATTTTTATGTAGTAATTTGAGTCTTAAATTTAAAATATTTTTATTTTTATTATTTTTAAATAGTAATTCAAGATTTAATATAATTCAAGAATTCAAGATTTAATATTTTTTTTATAAATTTAAGACTTAATATAAAATATTTTTAAATCTTTTATTATCTTTCAATACTATTTTTAATATATATAATTTTTATATAAAATATGTATAATATATTTTGGTGGAAGAGGGTCAATTCCTTACCCAAGGAACCTAAGGAACCAACCCTCACTATGAATTGATGCCATGGAAAAAGGCAATCAAAAGATGAGATGAAAATGTGAGTAAAAAGGTAATTACAGTCTCTTTTGTTAATAATTCTAATAATTACTATTTTTTTTAGAAATTATTTTTTTTGTTTTCATCTTTTTTTAATAATTATTATTACATTTTACTTTTTTTAGCTATCTTTATTTTTTACATGAAATATGTAATTAAATTAAGGAATTTATCATTTATCAGAGTTCCTAAATTAATTAATTTTTTACTATTATTATATCCCCTCAACAACTCTATCACTAAATACAACTTCGTTAAGGAGTAAGCTTCGAAAGATAGTTGGATAACCTCAAGCTCTATGAGTTTGATAATTATGTAACTTTTACTCGCCCAGAGTTTCAAATCAGATAAAATTCCTATCAAAGCTTATATAAAGGAGTAGCATCAGCACTTCTAAGGTATGAATTATTAAAAATCTTGCATTTTCTCTTCAATTTTCGTTCATAGTATCTTTACGAACTTAAGCATCGGAGTATCCCCCGAAGCAAAACTCCGGGCCTCTCTCACCTTTGATATTTTGCAAGATTCCTCCTTAGTATCTCAATTGTTGCATCAACAATTTTTATATGCATTAACAATCAGAAATTGTCTCGCTGATTGGACTTGTATCCTTCCAATATCCTATTAACCTTTCGATTGGGTCATTTGCATCGTAAGATGCTATTATAAATAACATAAGACAAAATACCCACGCTATATTACAAGAATGTTTTATTTTTGTATATTTTATATTAATAATAAATGTAAATGTTAGTTTAAATTTTAAATAATTTGAGTAATTAAATAAAAATTGTATGTAATAATGGAATTTGAAGTCTAAGTTTTTAAAATTTCTTTATTTAACATATTGTTATTTTATTTTTTATACTTTATATATTACATTTAAGTTCGTAACAAAAAATCACATACAATGTATATACTCTGAATAAATAATGTGCTAAAGTGAAATCCGTCAAAAAATCTACTAACACTTTCTTTAGCAACTACCTAATTCAAAGGTATAAATAAATGCATGAAGAATGATTAATTAGATTAAGTTGGCTATTTGAATAATTGACCTAACAATTTCGGCGTATATCATAAAAATAATTATTTAAGAAAAGATTCAATTTTAGATGCTTGGCAATTCAAATTCTACTTTTGTTAATAATTAACACATACCTCAGATAAAGATCATAAATCTTTAGTTTATATGGATGGCAAAAGAAATCAAAAGTGACTCACAATTAAAAAAATGTGGTATATATAATGAAAAAGCAAGTTTTTTTTTTCAATATGAAAAAAAAGATAAAAAAGAACAATATAAGGAAATAATTAACTATTTTATTTTTCAGTCAGAAAGACATCACAAATGAAAGTAAAAAATAAAAAAAATTATAGCTTTATTAATCGAACCTAAAAAGAAACAAAAGTTAATGATGTAACACATGGATGATGTTGCCTTTCATCTTGACCTATTAATTCTAACTCAGACCTAGAAAAACTCAACCAACGCACCTGAACTTGAACTCAGCCCGACCTGATTTGGCTATGAAAAGTCAATAACCATAACTCATAAATAACCCAAACATGAAATGATTCAAATCTAGAATGACTTAAACCTAAAATTGCCCAAACAAAAAATAACACAAAGCTGAATTGATTTAAACAATTAACTTAGAATGTCCGAAACAAAAAATCGATTGAACTTAATAACCCTAAGTGTTAAACCCAATTGACCGAAACTGTTTGACTCTATTGACACACGAACCCAAAAAGTTTGAATCTATAATGACTTAAACCCAATTAACTCGAGTGTTAAACTTGATTGATCCCAAACCCGAAATGAATTGTAACTAAAATAATCCGAACCCAAAATGGACCAAAGCCGAACTGACCTAAAAATGGAATGATCCGAACCCAAAAAATGACTTGAAAATTTAAATATTTAAAATGGTTTAACCCGAATTTCACTTGAGTGTTAAAACTATTTAACCTGAGTGTGTAAGCCAGATTGATTCGAACCCAAAATGACCTAAATAAAAAAGAAGTTAAAATCAAAGTAACCCGAACCTGAAATGACCTAAATTGGGAATAGCTCGAGCTCGAAAATGACAAAAAAATTTAAATGCCCAAAATAATTTAGCCTGAATTTCACCTCTTATTCATTATATTTTTTTTTCAAGCTAAAGCAAACAAAAATGGTAAAACTTAAAAAGCAAAAAAAAAAGAAAAAAGAAAAAGAGAATGTGATATATTGACACCTCTTCCATCCAATTGGCCTGAATGTTTAACCTAATTTGTCTGAACCCAAAATAGCTCGTATCTAGAATGACCTGAACCCTATTAACTTGAGTGTTAAATTTGATTGACTTGAAAATGAAATGAATCAAGAATGAAATGACCCAAAAAAATCTAAAAAATTAAATGCCTAAAATGAGTCAATCTAAATTTTACCTTTTTTCAACTTATTTTTTCAAGTTAAAAAAACCAGAATAATAAAATATAAAATAACTAAAAATGCTGCAAAAAACTGGAAAAAAAAAATGGCGACATGGGCATCCTCACCATGCTTGGCTTTATCCTATATTTTCATAGAGGATTCACCTTGAAATGCAACAACACTTAGCACCATTATGTTAACCGGTGCTCCATCAAAATCAAAGGTGTTCATGATTTGAGTTGAGTCACGGTTTAAAAAAAATTTTGAACTATAAATTTAGATTCAAATTTGATTAGGCTCAATCTGTTTATTTAAGGTCAAATTAGAATTAATCTCATTAAAAATATTTTTATATTAATCTTTATATATTTTATAATCAAATTTAATTAAAAATATATTATTTTAATATAAAA
>JAQSVH010000011.1:8728469-8745616 GCA_029448705.1 Adansonia digitata | reverse complement strand
AAGAACTTCCGACTATAGTGTCACTATGTAAACCTACATTTATGATACATAAACTGCCATAGGACTTCTTACATTATAGTATCCAACACTATCAGTCCAAGTGTACCAACCAAACCTATACTCAGACTTTCTCGACGTGTGATTATTTCTTGGAGATATTGTAATGTTAAAACTCAACTTCTGGCCAATCTGGTTGAACTCCAAAATACTTGGAGAGGCATTTACACGGACTCCTAGTGGCGGTTTTGCACTAAAGAAGTACGTACTTTTGCGTTTGCCAACATTTGTGACTGTCCTCGTAACAATGACAGTAGTGTTGAGGTTAGGAATTGCAAACGATGGATAATTGAGGTTGAGTGTTGAAGGTGGCTCGTCTGGGCACTTAAACGGAGGCTTAATTTGATTTAGAGCCTTCGGACCAGCGCTGCAGAGATAGAGAAGGTAGTCATCGTATGAGGCATCATAGATGAGACCAGGATCTACTGCCTTATTTGGTCGAAAATGGCCGGATCCAAATTGGAAGGGCGTTGCCTTATTGCCACTTGAATCTGTAATTGGCTTACCTTCGTTGTTGGTTATCCCGCCTGAAGCAAAGAAATGAAATGGTTTTAAGAAGTCGGGACTAAAATAACATTAACAATAAAAAAAATTACTGAGCTCTTAAAACTTTCTAAGATAAAAAGAAGTATCATCCTCTTCCTTTCAATTTAATCTAATCTGGGCAGAAAAACCATTATTTGAACCGTCTGTCTGTAATCAAAATTAATCTGATTTTAAAACGATTCCGAATAAGCTAAAGTCAAATTTGAAATGACCCAAAGTTACTGATTTAATCTTAAAACTACTCAAAATAATCTAAATTTCCCTAGAATCAAATAAAAAAAAAACTACATGAACCCAATTTTTTTTTTCCAATTCAAAAAGACACGAGCCGGATGACCCAACCCAATCCAAATGACATGTAAGTACTAGCCAATACTCAAGAGCTATAAATGAATTCAAGTATTACTTGTGGTCATGAGTGCAGATTTGATAGCAGCAATGCTCCAATCGGGGTGTATGGCTCTGAGAAGTGCAGCTGCACCAGACACATGAGGGCAAGACATGGAGGTTCCTGAGTAGATGTTATATTTAACTGATCTGTGATCTTCTCCTATCTTTGAAGGAGATGATGCTTCACTCCATGCGGCCAAAATATTGAGTCCTGGAGCTGTGATATCAGGCTATATCATATATAGGAGAAACCAGAAAGCAAGTTAGAAGTTGTAAAATAGACAAGCCAAGGAGTAGATTCTTGAAGAAACAACTACCTTGAGAATATTGGGATCAACCACATTTGGACCCTGACTAGTGAATCCAGCCATGAAGGGTGCTGGCTTATAGTGCAATACTGTACTGCCTGGATTGATCACTGCCATGGCATTCTTTGTAGAGTTGATGTATTCCAGAATCTTAATCTTAGCTTCATATGTCACAGCGGTTGCAGGAAGCAAATGAGCGTCACATGATATTTCATTTCCATTTGCCTCTGCGTTGGCTAAGATGAAACCTACACCACCAGCTCTTCTCACTTCCTGGCCTTTACCTACTCTAAGTCCAGCCCCTCTCGAGCACATCACTATCTTCCCTTTCACCTTGTCAGGGTCAAGGGAACCAGGAAGGCATTGCCTAAAATAACATCCGATTTTATTCAAATAAGATAACATTTTGAAATAGCAAATGAAAAAGTGGAAAGAAACTTACCCTGTAACATTTTGAGGCACTCCAGGGACAACTACATCTCCCGCGTAAACTAATGGGTACATCTTCTTCATTTTGTAAGGAGTAACACTTTGTCCCTATTAAATTAAATCATGATTCATGAACAAGAAATAAGAATGATCATGAGCATAAAAAAATCATAATATAATGTATCGTATCTTACTATAATTTTCAAGCCATTGCCTAGTGTAACAGGTTTGAAAAATGCCCGGTCGACGCTGCTAGCACCAACCGTCATTACCCAAGGCGCCGGGTTAGACAATGTTCCAGGGGCCGGGCCACTGTTCCCAGCACTACATACCACGAGGATGTTGCGCTTTGCAGCATGTAAAGCACCAAGACCGATTACATCATTTTCAAAAGATAAAGGTTCATGGGTTCCAATGGAGACGCTAAGTATGTCAACACCATCAGCTATGGCGTCATCAATGGCTGCAAGCATATCCACATCGAAACAAGTGTTCCCATTGGCTTTTTGTTGGTTAGGGATCGCCCAGCAGGCCTTGTATATGGCAAGGCGGGCCAAAGGAGCGCCTCCAGAGGCCGTGCCTTTCGCAAACCCACCGAAGGCAGCAACATTAGAGACTTGTCGACCAGCAGCTGTGGACGCCGTATGGGTTCCGTGGCCATCCATGTCACGTGGTGAGAGGTAGTCCTCCGTCGCATTTACTGGACCGTATGCGCTCTCGAAGCCCTTGGCGTAGTATCGGGCTCCGATTATCTTCCTGTGTCAACAGCATTAAAGGTCTTCATTTTGTGATGACATTAAAATAAGAGTTGAGTTTCTTGGATTTAACTCAGTTTTCTTTGGATTAAAGGGAGCACAACACAAAATAAAACCTAATTATAAATGTTTTATGCCATTAAGCAATAACTAATTGGTAGTTTTAAAAGTTGTTTTTACAATGTCAATTGAATTCTCAAGCACAAGATTGTGCAGTTTCAGAACTGGCCAATTAATATAAGGTTTCAAAATTATGTTATTTAGCAAACGAGAAAAAAAAATATATTGATGGAAATGCTAAATCAAGCTAATACGACAATCCAGAGTTGGCCGTAAGTGTTAAGACCAGAAATTTCTGGAGTTCGCTAGTCAGTAATCATCCTACGGAGCCCTTACCCTGAGGTAGGGGAACCGTTTGATAGTAGCAGTACATTAAACAAGACAATTTTAAACAATTTAATTTTTTTTCGTTTTGTTGGAAAATTCAAATTAAATTTTGCTTTATAGATGATTTTCAAAAGAAAAATGTTGAATGAGAGTAAAGTAGAGAGCTACTTTTCAATTTATCAAACAAAACCTGAGGAGACTAGGTACATGGACAAAACAAAAGAGACTGAACCCAATGCCTGGAGCATTGGAGTGATAAGAGTTCACGAGATGGGCAGAAGAAAAGCAAGAAAACAAAAGCAATAAACACAAGTCAGAATCGCTATCTTGTTTTGGGTGAAATGGACAAAGCAAAATAGGGACTCATCGATGCAGTTCCTTAACCAATTAACATTGTTGCAATATTCTGGAGAAGACAACCCTTTGTAGGGCATGTGCAGGCTGTCATTATGGATTGAGCAAATGACCCCAAAATTTCATTTTTTTTTTATCTGGTTGTTTCTTGTTTTGTCTTAAAAGATCAAAGATATGAAATCGAAATTTATAAAAAGTTTAGAGGTTTTTTTGGCCTTAATTTAGCTGTCATAATGCAATTTTGAAACTTTTCAAAGTTGGCATGCAATGCGCTCCGATATTTTTTTTTTTTTGAGTAAGTTTGACAAAAGTTGATGCTAATTGGAAGTGGTAAATGTCCTATCATTTGAAAATGACTTGATTTGCTTTCATAAAAGATGAGCATCTTCGATATAATTGGAGAACCTTGGGAATCTTATAAATCCAAAGCAAAAAGGTCCTCCTTACTCCTGTTGGGTTAGGAAACCTTGTGAACTTGTTTTCACGAGATTTTGACACTTTGATCCCAAAATAAATCAAAGAAAAAAGAAAATTTCCGATTATAAGAAATACATGAACCTCAAGAAAATAAAATAGGGGAAAAAAAAACTCTCAAAATGCTATCATATTTGCATGCTATTCAACTAATTATAAAAGTTTGTCACAGGTAAATTCTGATTTTAATTAGACAAAGGGGAAAGAAATTCTCATCATGAAAACAAAATAGAAGAAAGAAAATATACTTACTTATTGCAATGTGATGAGTTAAAAGCGACCCCTTCTTGGCAGATTCCTTTCCATGATTTTGGGATGGGATCCATTCCTTTGTCATTGAAGCTCGGTGATTCTGGCCACACACCTGAAAAGATCCCAAAACATACTCAATTATTAGCTAATGTAAAATGAATTATTATATATATATATAATGAATTATTTGCAAGAAAGTTTATGTGAAAGCAATAATGCTTGAGGTAGTCACATGAGTGATCATTTGGATTAATAGGGTATTCGAATGAATAGTTTTAATTGTTACTATAAAATATTTACCGCTGTCCATCACTCCAATAATGACATTTTTTCCGTATTTAGCTTTCGACAACAAGTCTTCCCTTCCCTTCTTTAACTTATTCCAGGAATGGCCGTCTCCTTCATCCAGTCCTACAAATTCCCATGACCTCGTCGTCTGGACTGAGTACTTTACATTTGAAGAGAACACTGATACAACCTCTTTCATTCCTGTAAAAAAAAAAAAAAGGACCAAAAAAACCCAGAAATTAAAACATTATTAGTACTAAATAAGAACCAAAAAAAAAGGATATATGGAAATATGTTGCTATATCAATTACCAGAGATCTTAGAGGCTTCATCTGGGGTAAGCCTTGCAGCAAAGGCATTGATGCTGTGCTTATAGCTGTAAAGAAGTGAAGATTTAGCATCTTCTTCCGATTCTTTCACTGAATTCAAATACGAGAAATGGGTTTTTTCAATCTCATGCAATGCTTTCTCTCCATTTTTGTGTTCCCCGAAGTAAACTATATACACCTACATAAACAATAAATGTATAATATATTTTACATGACAAATAACATTTGCAAAAATGAACTTTACTGAAGGAAGATGAAGAAGATGAAGGAAAACAAACAATAAAAAGTCACGAGAAGCAAATAAAGTACCTTTTTCTCCACAGATGAGGCCAAGAGAGGAACTAGAATCAAGAGAAGAAAGAAACAGGAGATACTAATTTTCATGGCTAACAATAATGCTGACTGACACTATAGAAAGTACTGCAGTCCTTTGAAGAGATACGTAATATTTATAAGGGTCTTGTAGAACAGTTTAAACTGATAATTACAACCCGTTTGCTTTAGATGTTATGCATATTATCATATGCTTTCTGATATTTTCTTAGCATTAATCATGTTCACAGATATATATGGGAATTAAAGTAATTGAAAAGTAAAGTATATCCTTAATTAAAGCTGATACTACAATCTTACGCTTAATCTTCATAATTAATTTTAAAGAGGCTGGCTAGTGATGGAATTAACTCGCAACAGTAATTGCACGCCGGTCAACTCATGAATGCGCAAAGCAAATAATTTGTTTAGGTTGAGTTTATAACCATAAAATAATATATCAATGACATGTCTTCTAAAAATATACATATATATATATATAATTCATTAATTATAGCGAAACACAAGTAGACAAGAATTAGAAAAACTAATAACAAGTTTACTTTGTGGTTTTTTTTTTTGAATTATTGATTTTAACTTCATTACAATTTTATATTTTTATTAGTTTTTATAATGAAATTATAAGAACAACTAAGTTTCAATTATAATCAAATATTACATATCTATAATCTATAATTTTAATTTTATATCTATATATAAGAGTATGAATCTGAAAATTTTTTTAAACGAACAATCATTGTTTTTCATTGTAATTTTAAAACTAATTTTTTTAACCCATGTAATGTTCAACATTTTTATCATATTTTTATGATTTAAATTTGTTTTATTTTTAAATTTATTCTAATTTTTACATTATATTTATTAAAAAATATACATATTTTTATGATCTAAGATTCATAATTGTATTAATGAAATTTAAAAAACTAAATAACAAAGACAGAAAAAAGAAAACTATGTATAACACAATAAAAGGACTTATAGGTTAAGTCGGGTTACTTGCTAAAATTCCTTTTATTTCTTACTCAAATCCAACCGGAGACCACCCGCAAACCTATTTCAATATTTAAATATTAACAAATTATTTTTATATCAATATTTATGTGTTTTAATAATTAATTTAAATAAAAATAATTTTTTATTAAATAAACAATAATTGAGCCAATAAATTGAACAAATATCATAAGTTGAACCTATAAACAACTTTGTAACACAATAATAGGAACTAAAGTGTAGAAAAAGTAGCATTCTAATGAAAAATCTATTCAAAACTAAGTTTGATTCCATCTAACATTTGGTCTGACAAAAAGGTCGTTGTTTTGACAAAAGCTAACGCAATTTACTTTTAACCTTGTGGAGTGCACCTTTTCCTTTGTAATTTCTTTTGGATAAATTACAAAGAAGATTTGAATAATAAAAGAGTTCAAGACTCCATGTTATATAATTTTATTTTTATTAAAATTGAATTAAATTCGAGTGTAAACCTATTTATAGATTCCGGGAAGACAAAGAAAGATACAAATTGCTCCTACTCTATATTCTATAATCTAGCTAACTAAAAATATCCCATTGGTTTAGATAATTAAGATTATATAGATAAATTTCAAATTGATAAGTATTTTTTTTAAAATTTAAAACGTAAATAATTTTTGAATTGATAAGTCTGTGTAGATTATTTTAGATCAATATGCATTTTTTTTAAATTTAAAATATATATATAACTCTTAAATTGATAAGCTAGCATTTGAAGTTTGAATTCAATATATATTTGATAAGTGTAGGTTAAGATCTTTTTATATGATTTAAATTAGGATCAAATCTATATATAGATAAAAAAATTTTGAAGAACTTTAATTCATTAATTTTAAAATTTTGAAAATTGATTGATTGATGAGATCAAGTTATTTGGTAAATAGTTGTTGTGTATCATTTAATCCTATGTATCATAAAAATAAGTTATAGCCAGCGTAGACTGATTTAGTTGATTGAGTATTTATCAATATCTTGGCAAGCAGCAAAATTCAAGTCTTACCAGCAATATTACTTTGTGAATAATCTTAAAGTACCACTATTAGCTCTCTCTTATGCCTGGGGCATGCCCTAACTTTGGATTAGAGTAACCTCTTTTCACCAAAAACTTTTATGTACCAAAGTAAATAAATAAATAAAAACAGGTTGTACTAAGTATTCATGTATGCAATGCCTATCATGTAAATATATATCTTTTAATATTATATAATATTTGATGCCATTGTAAATATTTTGTTATTAATAAGATGTATCCAATTTATAAGTAAGAATTTAATTTATTTAAAGTCATTTAATAAATCTAATTATCTGATGATAAATAAAATAATTAAAATTTATGTTGAATTATTTTATCCTCATATTTTAATTTTTCATTAACTTCAAATGTTAATGAATTTATTTGATAAACCTTTCTTTTAACATTGGGCCAATAAAAAGATGACAATTAAGAAGGTGCATTTTCTTTATGCTATCTTTGGATTGAGTTATTAAATGAAAAAAGGGTGGGGAGGCTTTTAAAGGAAAAGAATGAAATGAATACTTTTGTTCAAAGGAATGAATACTTGCTTTAATTTGGATGGTTAAAATGAGTAGAAATGAATGGATTATGAATTATCTTGTTTTGGACAACTAAAATGAGGAAAAAAGTGATATAATACATTTTATCACTTAAGTATTTGGCATAGCTTTTTTTTTTTGCTAAATCAGTAGGATTTATTAAAAAAAACAAGTCACTAGGAATCAAGTACGACATAGGCCAACGTTGAAGTTCTTTAAATACATAAAATAGCAGCTAGAAAAACATATATAATGCATCATACAAAACAGAAATTCTCCCACACCAAAAGAATTACCACCAGGCAAAGAGCATTTCCGACCCCATGATTCCAGCTTTAGCCAATTGATCTGCAATACCATTTGCTTCTCCAAAAATAAATGTCAGTGATAGTTCCCCAATTTGAGAGCAACGATTGTCAATTTCATTAAAAGCAGACCATAAATTCTAAGGTCTAGAACCACATTATCTAATTCATTTGACTGCATTGGAAGAATCAGATTCAATAATTAAACTAGCTTTTCCAGGCCATTCAGTTTTTAAAAAGCACTCCTTTCCATATTTGATGGCAAATACTTCTGCAGTATTAGAATCTTGAACGCCCAACGGACCAGAGAACATAGCCTCTATAACACCTGTGTGATCTCTTAGGACCCCCCCACAGCCAGCAGGTCCCGGCTTTCCTTTTGCAGCACCATGCATATTGAACTTAAGACAACCTTCAGGGGGAGGAGACCAAGCAGAGGGAGGTCCCATTGTCGATTTTATAGAAGATGTAGCACAGGCCCATGGATTTCCCACCAGTGAAAATCAGAAATTGGAAAGGAGTTCCCAACCGCATTAATCCAGTAAAAGGATCTAAGTTCTATCAAAAATAAGATCCCATCATGACTCCGCTTTTTATTCTCAGAAACACTCTCATTCCTTGCCATCCAATTGACCAGAAAGTTGCAGCCACTGAAACGAGCCACCAAGACTTTGTCAACCCAACAAAAGGAGCTTCGAAACATTGCATGAGGAAAGAATGCAAGGAAGAAGGAAATCAGCCACACACCTTCCACCATGAAAAGACAGAACACCGCAGATTAGAAACCCAAAAGCACTTGAAAAGAACATAAGAGAAATCTTGCACTACCACCTTACACCACGGACATAGAATCTCGCCTAGCATGTTATTAATTTAGCAATTATTCGTTTAAGTATTAAATTCGAAAGAAAAGAAGAAAGCACTTCAATTGTGCATTTTTTTGCAAAAAAAATTGGAATTCTGTGTATAAAATATATTGCTTAAAATAACAAAAAGGTCTATGAACTTTAGCATGCATATTACTTACGTAAGACAATATATTTTTATTATACCAAAATAGACTCTTAACTTTTAATTTATAATTAAAAAATTATTGACGTCTAATTTGTGTAAAGATAAACCTTTCATTTTTAATTATATCTAAATAAAGTTTTAACATAAATTAATATTTTATTTTAAAAAAATTATTTAAATACAAATTAAATGATAAAGACTTATTCAAATACGATAAAAAATATAAGATTTTATTTAAAAAAGTAAAAATATTAAAAATCTTTTTAATATTTGAACTTTCTTTAATGATATTTATATATAAATATGGAGGAAGAGTCCACTTACTAATGTAAAAAGTTTTACGGTTGTTCTGAGAAGTGACCATCATATATGATCACTAGTATTAAAGTCCCACTTCGCTAGAATTTTTTTAATCTTTTCATAAATTTTAATTAATTAAATAAAAATTAATTTTGAATTAAAATTTTCTTAAATAATTATTATTTACTTTTATATATGCGTATGTTAAATTGATTTACAAGTCAATGTATAGATCAATAAATTTAAATATATTATTTAAAAATAAAATAAAATAAATTTGTTTTTTAAAACTTCTTTGCCTTAGGTAGGTATGAATTTTAAATCGATATGCGAGGTTAACGTATGGACTAACCTTCTTAAATAAATCATTTAAAATTAAAAAATTTATTTAGATTTTTTTTGAGCAGGTTAATCCAAATTTGTTTTTCTTTCAAATAAATTACTTTAAAAATATTAATATAATTAAAAATATATTTTAAATTTTTTAACAAAGTCAAGTATAGATTTTAAATCCATCCACAATTCAACTTGTGGATAATTTCTTTTAAATATATCATTTAAAAATTAAATAAAATATTTTTTTAATTTTTTCATGTTTGTCAGGTTCAAATGCTAAAGCAACCTTCGAATCATGTTCATAACAACTCCTTTAAAAACAACATTTAAAGTTAAAAGTAAAAATAAAAAATTAAATCTAAAACTAATTAATAAAATAAATTATTTTTTATTTTTCTCAAGTATGTTTGAGTACAGATTTTAAATTAATCAGTGAGTTATCATTTCAAAATAAAATAGAAGCTAAACAAACCTAAAAATAATTAATAAAATAATTTTTTTTTTCATTTTTTCCCAAAGCAAGCCAAGTAGAAATATCAAATCGATCTATAAATTTTCATTTAGATCAAATCCTTTAAAATACATCAGTTAAAAATAAATAAAAAATAAAAGAATTATTATTTAATTTTGTAATTCTTCAAAATATCTTGTTTAAGGATGACAATGAATCCTACATGCAAAATTATATTAAATATTTGATTTCGAATCTGCATCCAATTCGAAATGCAATATCCATCAAATATATGAATTTAATAAATTATTTTTTAAAAAATAAAATATAAAATTAAATTGTTATAAATATATAAATATATATCAAATTTAGATACTCAAATTTATATGAATAAAGTGAATTAGATAACAGATTTAGATATATGATGCAACTTGAACCAAAATTTAAGTGGATTTGGATAATGGGTAAATAAAGGATTCATATCTGAATTCATCTTGAATTTACTTTGACGATAAATCTAATATCCAAATCCATGAAAATGGATTAACCATTATTGGATTTCTAATTTTTTACTACCCAATTGCTATTTATTGCAAAAGTAAAAAAAAAAAATCTTAATATTTTTATTAATAATTATTTATTACATGATTATAATTATAAATGTTTTTAAAGTTTTTACTAGTTCTCTCATGAAACCTTAAAAGAAAAAGACAATTGTCGCCCTCTTCTCTTATCCCTGCTACAATATAATTCAAAGGGATGATCTTAATCTATAGTTATAAATTTGCATTGTTATGGACAATGTTTAACTAATTACTATAGGCTAACATATTGGGAATAAAAAGCATGGTGAATTTTTTTGGGGGAAGTAAAGGTTTAGTAATAAAAGTAAATACCTATATCCAGTAGTAGCATTTTTTTGCTTATCATCCTATTTTAGGCTTAAAAAAATAATTAAAAGTTGTAAATATTAGAGTCATTAAGCGCTCTTAATTATTGTACTATAAACTCAGTAGAAGCCAAAAGTTTTAGATTAAAAGAAATAATTGATGAATAGCTATTGTAGGATTTGGCAATTGGGGTGAGCAATGGTCAAGGTTCACCTAGGTATCGTCTCAGATCAATTGGTTTGGATTAATTTTAAAGTGATTTTGTGATTTAATGGTTGATTTATGGTTCATTTTTTGGGAGCATTTCACGTATAATTTCTTTTAATATAATATTATAATTATTTAATTATAATTAAAAATTACGTAAAAATTTATCACTTATAAGTGTGAGTTTCATATAATTTTTTTATAGATCTTACGTAACCTTAAATGCTGATTGGTTAATTGTAGTACACTTTTATATAAATACATATTAAGATTAATACTTTAGGATGGTCTATAATTCTAGGTACATAAACACCCACATAAGATCAAAGCTCAGGTTGGATCATAGAATTAGATTCAAGATTAACTTTTGAACTGATAATGTATATTCCTGTATAAACAAAATGTATAAACCGTAAAAATCAAACTTTAAAATTTTAAAATTTTTTTTAATATTTATAAATTTTGGTTATATGATTATAATTTTTACCTAAATAATATCGAAACATTATTATTTTGGTTCTACATTTAAAAATTTTAAGATTTAAGGATATATCTAAACCACATAAAATCATGAAATTAATCCTAAAGTCTATTTTAAAAGATCATAAGTTCCATGATCCAAAATTTTTAAGATCGACTTTACATAAATTATCCATGATTCTTGTCGCCCAAACGTCTCCTCTGTCCCCTACTCACCCCTATTTGTCAATTGCTAGGCTTTGAAATATAATAAAGTTTTTAAAGGAAAAAAAAGATATAATAGTTTCCTTTTTCTTTTAATTTTAATTTATGTGATATCTAAATAATGGAATTATTTACCGTATCTTTTCTTTCCAAAAATAGTGTATAGAGAGACTAATTTGGAATTTCTCGATCATATATACACACACATATATATATAGTTTAATTTTGTTAGTATGAAATTTTTATATATTTTTTTAAATAAATAGTTATATGTGGAGCTATATAATTGTCAAAAATATTCGAAAATTAAATCCGTTTCAAATTTACACAATCTTATTTGCATGATGAGATAATAACTTATCCTGTCTTTTTCAGTGCAAACGGTGAATAGCCAAATCCATTTTTTCAGAATATGTGCATAATTATCTCTTCTTCCCAAGAATGTTAAATTATAAACCGATGTAGGAAGAAAATGAAAAACGAAACCATAGACTTATTCTTCTTTTCTTATTTGCATCAACTTAATCTCCCTTTCACCCTTTGCTTTTGTCTTTTAATTCTTTTTTGCTTTTTAACTTTTTCAAAGTCCTTCCAATCAAATTTGCTTATGGATAAGATCGGGTCGAATCAATCTAAAATTTTATTTTATTATTTAAAATAATATTTAAAAATTAAAAAATTTATTTTTATATTATATTTATATTTATATGTAAATAAAAATATTTTTTTTATTACTTAAAAATAATTCGAATCGAATTTAATCAATCAAAATTATAAAATATTCTACCCAGATCCAACTAAGTTGCCGGACCCATGAGGACGTCTCAGGTCTACTTCCAAGCCCTAGCTTTCAAGTTTCATCCCGCAATATTCATTGACATTAAGGAGATTTCTTTCGTCTGCATTTTAGGTGCTTGACCACTTTTGTTTTGGTACATTACCTATAGTTTGCATGGCCATTGCAATACGGCATGGGGCAAGAAACTCATGTCTGCATTCTGCAACTCAAATTTGTCAAAATTGTGGGCAGCTTTTTGGACTGTTTCTAACCTTTAAGGCCCTCTCTACAACATAGCTTTGCCATAAGCTTCTCAATGCTGACTTTTGCTAAGCCTCTTCTTTGCCATTGATATTGACGGGTAGCAAGTTGGAAGAAAGAAAAAAAAGATTCTTTTATCAATATCAATGGATTAATCTTCAATTTTTTTTAAATATCTGAAGCTATCGGAAATTAATCTTGAATCAATAAAATTAAAAATTCAATACTTTATCAATATTGACATCAATTTGCAATATTACTACTAAACAAAATTAAACTTTGGTCCTATTGTTAAATTGTCTCCGGTCCCAGTATCGAGAGGACGGCCGATTTGTAAGTCCAATATAAGTTTTCACTTTAAACCCGAGACATTCTCTGTATCGAGAATAGAATAATCTTCACACTCCAATTACCTAAATTTTTAAATAACGAAAAAAAAAAAACAGTTGAAATAATTTCAAAACAACTTCTCCTTGTCCCATTTTCTTTTCTGTGCTTCTCTTTAATCTAAAACGTCTAAACATAGTTCGAAGGTAACTTGCTAGCGTTGAGTTCGGCCAAGGAAGTGCATAATTATTGAAATTGAAACAGTGAAAGTGATTAAGCAAATAAGCCTGTTTTATATAAAAGAGTTCGTCAGCACAAGTTTGGTCCAGAACTGGCGACCATTAGGCCCATATCCTCTACCTTGGTCTGCTCTTCTTTTCGGGATGGGGTTGGATCGGGCTCCAAAACCAGTTAGCTTTTCAAACAAATTAGACATTTTTTCGATCCAAAACCTATTTATAAGGGCGGCGTCAACATAGATTAGCTTACATTTTTTAAATCAATAAGACAACAATGATAAAATTTGACTCATTCCATGAATTTTGTCTCGATTTATTATGAACATAGAAGGGTTTTTTTTTTTTTTTTTAAGTGAGGGTAGGATGCAGTGAAATAGTTTTGATAAATGCTTACTTCCCTTTATCTTATCGTACTTTAATTATTATTTTATTTTTTATAATATTTTATATATTTTATATATTTTTAGAATATATATATTATATACTAAAATTTTTATGCATATGTACACATTAATACTATATATTTTATATATGTATAATATATATATTAAAATGTTTTCTTGAATAAATTATAATAATTTTTTTATAATATTAAATTAAACATAATTAATATAAAGGTAGAATGGAGTAACTGAAACAATTTAGAACATGCAACCGACATTTGGATGTTTCAATATTCACGTAAAAATGGGTAGAGCTAGGTGAGGCAAATCCCTCTCTTACCATGCTCTATTACCATCCCTACTTGTTAACGAAAATTAAGGCCCCCTGCATCTTCGTCCGCACGATTCCTAAACGAAACATTCGGCCACTAACACATGAAATAGTATGCTCAATTTAGTATCTTACTGGTCATCGCTAATAAGCTATTGCTGTTGATCATTAATTCTCCCACTTCCATTTCTTACCTTACAATTTACAATCCTCAATTTGCCATTTAAGCAGTAATATTTGTTTTAGACGTCTAATTTCCTTCTTGATTCAACCTTGCATATTTCTTTGCTTCATCATTTTTTCCATTCAAACTTGGTTTTAGATTTTCATTAGTTGAATATGGCATGTAATGACAAGAAACTGTGTTGGTTGGTTCTTGTTCTTCTGGTGTTTTTAAACATGCAACAAATCGAACCTGGGGTATCAAAAGTGCCATGTTATTTTATTTTTGGAGACTCATTGGTCGACAGTGGAAATAATAATAACCTTTCGACTGCAGCTAAATCCAATCACCCACCATATGGAATTGACTTCCCTGATGGACCTACTGGAAGGTTTACCAATGGCCGAACTGTTGCAGATTTTTTTGGTCAGCCTCTTCCCTCTCTCATGTCCAATAACTCCATTTTCATTAACTAGTCTTGGGATTTTGTTCAACAATGATTCCCTGGTCATTTTCCCCTCTCACATGATCAGGATTTTGCCCTCAGATTTTTTTTTTTATTTTCTCTCCTCATATTATTAGGAACTATTATAGAGATGCACGTATGGTTTATACATATATTGTTTTAACTTTTTATTTTTCTTGAACTACCTTATTAAAATTTAAGTACGAGGATATCACATTCTAAAGATCTTTCAAATACAATAAAAAACATGAAATTAAATATATCAGTATCAAATTTGAATATAAGCTAATACCCAAGTTGAGTAATATATATTTATACCAATCAAGTCATGCTAATAGGACACTATTTCTCTTACAGCTCAATATTTAGGTTTTGAGAATTTCATTCCACCCTTTACTGCTGCTAAGGACGAGGAGATACTTCAAGGTGTCAACTACGCATCTGGTTCAGCAGGAATTCGTGATGAAACTGGAACAAATTTGGTAACTTGATAACCACATGCATGCAAATGTTTATATTTGAAAGAAACAGAAAAGGGCTTTTAAGTTAGCCAAATACTAACCACTTTTATTTACATTTTTTCTATCACAGGGCATCAACGTTTGCTTCAATAAGCAGTTAAAAAATCACATGATTACCATCTCACGCATTGTTAGCATGTTAAAAGATCAGAACTTGGCTACTGAGCACCTTAACAAGTGCTTATATTCAGTTGTGATAGGAAGCAATGATTACATTAACAATTACTACAAGCCTAATTTTCCAACTAGTAAAAATTTTTCCCCTGAGCAATATGCCACAGTTCTTATTAACCAATATTCTGAGCAGTTAAAGGTACCTCAAACCTGCAATTCAATTCTCTCACAGATTTTACGACATAAAGATTCCATATTTCCATTATTGATAATCAGCCTGTCTGATGTTCCATTTTTAGATTTTGTATAGTTTAGGTGCAAGGAAGGTGACCTTGAGTGGAGTAGGGCCGATAGGGTGCACCCCAGATGCAATAGGTTCGCATGGAACAAATGGCAAAATATGTGTCGAGGAAGTGAACAACGCCGTCGAAATTTTCAATGACAAACTCAAGCAACTCGCTGGAGAGCTCAATGAAACATTCAAGGATGCAAACTTTATCTTTTTGGATAACTTAGGGCCGATACTTAGACGTCTTACTCGACTCGGTACAAATGCCAGCTCAATCCTCAACTACGTAAAGCAATTTTTTCATCTTATGATATATTCATAATGTGCATAGTTCCCCCCATTTGTATGTCATAATTATAGTTGTGCATCTCAGGTTCTTACTTTAAATTCGATGCATGCTGTAATGTCGAAAAGCAAACTGGTCAATGTGTTGCTAGCAAAGCACCATGTAGGAACAGGAACTTCTTCCTGTTCTTTGATTCTTTCCATCCTTCCGAAGCTACTAACTTCATCACAGCAATAATGCAACAATCCAAATTACTTCGACCCACTTTGACAGATATCACTTCTGATATTCGCAGCCTGTTGCCCTGATTTACTCACCCACCGAGCAAGCATGCTGTAGACATGTTTTTTTTCTATCCAAAGCAGTGAAAATGATTGTTTTTTCTTTCTTTTTCATTTTCAAAAATTGTATATATACATCAGAGATTTAAGAACTTAAGATGTTTCAGTTGAAATTTTGATTGTTGTTAATATGAAGTGAATTAGTATTTATTTTCCTTGGTTCAAGATGACTGAAAAGGAAGGAGCAGTAGGAAATATGCTAGATAGAGACCTAATCAAGCTTTTATTTTCTAGATATGCCTAAGTTACCAAAAACTAATTAAAAGCTAAAGTTCATGCTAATGGTGTTGAGATATTAAGGGCACATGCAGAGCTTGAATTCTTAAGTAAATATGTATAAAAGTAAAACTTGAGTTACTTTTTGAAGACCTCTAACACTAGAAACTACGGGGGAAAAAGGGAAGGGAAAAACTGAAAGTTTAAGGACACAAATCTTGTCTTTGTGACGGTTCCTAACATTTAAATTCAACTCTAAATTTTGACACTAAGAAAAATAGACACTAGAAAAACAACCATGAATAGTGTAAATATAAACAAGCATATATGACAAAATAGAAGGATCCATATATATAACATAGAATGAGAAATGACATGACTAATGAGGGATAAACTTTGTAGAATTTCCAGTGCTTGCTCTAAACATATGCAAGAGTTCTTGTCTGACAAACAAACTTTTTATCAGTCATACAAACTCTACATAATTAATTCATGGCAGAAGAATTCTACGGTCCTCCATTTAAGGGAAGTGGATATTCCTGCCTTATAGCATTCTCAGGTTACTGGTAGCTTTCAATCTGACAGAATACTAAGATGTTCTTCACTAAAACAGCAGAAAGTACCACTTGCTTCGCTAGAATATTAGCTGCACAGGCGTAGAAACAACTTGCCAAGTTCAACTGGGATGGTCATTTAGAATAATCATCATGCAAGCCTTAATAGTCAACATTTCCATGATTAAATATTGACCAATGCATAG
>JAQSVH010000011.1:8711060-8724079 GCA_029448705.1 Adansonia digitata | reverse complement strand
GTAGTGTAAAATTTCGTAGATTTAAAATTTATATTTAATTTATTATTAATATATAAAATTTTATATAATTGATAATTAATATTATAATATTTTATTATTAAATAAATAAAAAATTTTAAAAATAAACATAATAATTTTTTTTATTAGATGATAAAATAAATTAATTATTAATATATAAAAAAATACGAATGATAAAGCAAAAGCCTAAAGAGATTTAATAATAAAATATAAATTGAATAGTGATTTTTATCAACTTTTGTGCCCTTTCTGAAACTCTCTGAGTACATCAGAGCCGTCCAATTCAGCAGCCATAGTTAACATTTTCCCGGAAGAAACCAGAACCCTCAGAACTCTCCCATTGGTTCGCAGTTGTCGTACGTTGTCTCTCTGAAGCAACAATGCTGACTTCACTTTTTTTAGGTTTTTTTTTTTTCTCACTCTCAAAACTTGCAGGAATATATCTAAGCAAGTTCATTTAACAAATGTAAACAGCAAAGCTAAAGGCAACAACTAGTAAGTCATTATAATGATGACCCTTTCAGCAGTTTTTGAGCTATATTTTCATTGGCTCAATCCCCACTCTTCTCTTTCCAACCAAATCTTTTGTAAAAGAATTTTCACCCAACTGAGAAAGAGAGATCTAAGATGAAAAAAGCGTTATGGGTATTTTATCCATGATTCATAAATTATAAATTTGGGATTGAAATGATGAAAAAGAAAAGAAAGAAAAAACAGTTTTGGAATCATGTCATGGAAAACATTTGTCAGTAGTCAAGAAACTGAAAAAATCGTGTGTGACGTGACCAAAAGATTCTGTAACTAAGGCAAGACACTAACCTAATCTTAGACTGGGGTCATCAAAACCCTAGATAGATTTAACAGTACCAAAAAAGAAAACCAAAGGGTGATAAGAAAAAAAGAAAAGAAAATGTCTAAAAATTTGGAGCTCTGTAACTGATTGCGGCAGGATTACTTGATTTAAGGGTTACCAATTAAAAGTCTTTGTGGCAAGAGTTGTTAGGCTATGTGGTTGATAGTAAAAATAAAATAAAAACCCTAATTTGGTTATATTATATATTTGACCGTGAAGAAAGGGGAACTCACGTGGGTGCAAAGTGGGATTTAGGGAAATTTCGTGTAAGAAGAACCTTAATTCGGATGTGATTGAGTTGAGGCTTGATTTGGTTTGTGATTGGTTGGAAAAAGGGAGTTTAGCATGTTTCCAACGGGGAAAAAAGTAAGAAAGAAAAACCAGAATCAGGGCTTTTAAAACCCTAATGTGATTTCTTCGATTTGGTTCTTAATTTGGACAAATATACTTAGCTGTTTTTCACTTTTATAGTTTCTTAGGCAAATTACTTTCACTTTCTTGATGTCATTCAACCGACATGCCATTAAGGATGTCAAAGATAGCTTGGGGGGAATTTTAGCTAATAGGAACATGAAGAGTTTGCTGTTCTTAGACACTTAGCTTAGCTTAGCCAATGGTTGAGATAGAAAATAATTGGGAGAAGAAACAGAAAATTTTAACAACGATGGAGAAGAAAGGAAGCTGATTTCATAAGCCAACAAAGCATTTGATATCCCCTCCCCTCCAAAAAACAAAACCATACTTTAATTTGTTAATTTTTACTACAAGAAAACGTAATGTTCCCTGTTTCTACCCATTAACCAGATCTGTGTATCCACCAAAATATGAACTCAAGAAAAAATCATAAACGGCCAAAAAAGAAAAAAACCCAAAGCTTATACAACTAAAAAAGAGGAAATAGAAGAAAGAAAGCTATGAAAATCTTTGTTTGATAGAGCTTAATCTAAGGTTTACACCAAAATATATTAAAACAATAACAATTTTGTTCTTTTACTTAAATCAAAACAAAGATCAGTTGCAAAAGCCAAACTCTTCAACTAGATAACACCCTATATCTTAAATAACAGAATCTTCACTCCATTTTTTAAAACGAAGTTGAAATTTGAAACTGAAAAATCCCTTTTGATCTAAATTGAAAACGAGACTTCATGATGAACACTATAAACTGTTTTTTTTAAGAAGGGGAAAAAGGGGCTGATAAGCTGAAATTGAGATGAAAGAGGGGTGAATATCAGAATTTATACCTACTATTAGCATACTCATAGAGGCGGCCACGGCTAGAGAAGACAATCAGAGCAACCTCAGCATCACAAAGAACTGATAACTCATAGGCCTTTTTCAGCAAACCATTGCGCCTCTTGCAGAAGGTAACTTGACGATTCGTCGTGTTTTCGATCCGCTTGATCTCGATCTTTCCCCTTCCCATTTTCCTCTGGGGCGAGTTCTCGTGGTGGGATTCACTGGGGTACACCATGATTGCTAACTGAGGAACAGAAAAATCCATCGATAAACAAAACAAATGATATCTAAAACAATACTATTGCAAGATCAAGATGGTTATTTTCCAGTAGTTTTTTTTTTTTCACGTCATCTGGGGATATGCGACTTCAAAGAGGATGAGCTAATGGCAATTAAATGGCTCTTTTAAGCTTCTACAAATTCTAGGACAAGTGGAGCTGCTCATTTGGTTATTGAATCATCGCATGGTGGTGTTGTCTATTCTTGAGTTGGAATCCTGAAGGAAAGATGGTGGCTGTTATATGTGGTGGATGTGTTTTGATTAGGTTTTTAGGTTGCGGTTTCAAGGTCCCCCAGCTTGAGCTGTTCTGGTTTATGGCTTGTGGCTTATGTTTGCTTCTTCCCTGGTTTAATACAATTTCTGAATTAGCCAAAAAAAAAAAAGCAAAATTTTTCAAACACTTTTAAGTTACTTTATAGGAAAAACAAATGTTTGCAAAGCTATAGATTGAACATATATAAATATATGTTGATGATCAAAGAGAGCTAAGAGTGGATGAATCAGGGTATGAAGGGAAAAAGATTGGTTGAAACCCAAAAGAAGTGAAGCAGTGAAAATCATTAAAAGGGTTATGCTTCAGTTGATAGCTGACTAACCTGGAGAGAAGAGAAAAGGAAAGGGCAACTAAGAACAGCAACAACAAAGTAAAAGTGGGTTTTGAGGTATTTCTCTCTTCTTTTCTTTTTTGCTGCAAATCTGACCAGAAGAGATGCAGAAAATGGAAGCAAGAAGGGTTTGAGAGGTTGCTATTTATAAAAGTAAACAACCACCCTTTTTATGATTATCATCACTTATAAAACCAGCTAATTAATCTGCCATTTTTAATATATATATATATATATATTTGAATTATATCAAAGCTGAAGGATACAAAAGAAAGGTTAAAGTTGGGAATCATCACTTGTATGGCTCATACTCCATTATGCATTACTTTCTTTTCTTTTCTTTTTTTTAATTTCTTTTCATATGAACAAAAGGAGGGCATTGCATTATAGAGAGAGAGAGAGAGAGAGAGAGAGAGAGAGAAGGGGACCTTTTGAAAGGGATCATTAATGGTACTGAATGGGACGTTATGCTAAGTTGCAAAACAATTGCAGAGTATATAAAATCTTTATACAAATGAAAGTAGACAAATTGCAGAAGCCAAACACACACACACACACACACATGAATTAAGGGAACTCTCTCATTGTCTGTTTAAGTAGCATTTGACAGTTAATATATATATATTTTTTAATATGTGCTTATTTGTTTGAGTTATAGATAGCATTTTTGTCATTTACTTTTGTTGAAGACACAAAAGAGATTTTTGTCATTTGTTTAAATTTTGTCTGTCTTACATACTTTTCATTTTAGGATATCTCTAAATATTGTCTTTTTTTTAGTTAACCTTTTCTTTTTTTTCTTGTTTAAACTTGAAACTTCCACTTTCCTAATGTTTTATCATTTTGGCTTTTCAGCATTAAAAAAAAATCATTTTATATTCATAATTTCAAGTTACAATATATTAAAAAAATTTATAGATTTCTTCAAATTGATCATCAAAGTACAACACGTCATTTAAAAGAGAAAAAATAAAGAGACTACCATATAATAACAATTTTAATTTCAACTATAGGAAGCCTAGTTTACCTCACGAAATAAAAGATTATTAGAGATGAGATAAGAAAACACTATAAAAGAGGATTTTTTTTTTATTTTGAATTTAACAGTATTAGGATGACATTTGTCATCAAAACGTTTCAGAGTCATAATTTTATAGGATAATCGATTGACAATTTTTTCATCCATAAAACTTTTGAAGATAATTTGTAACTTTTTTAACACAATTATTGATTGTTCTCGAATATTTTAAATTTTGTAGTGTTATTAACAAGTAAAGCTATTGATGATTGAAGGCCTATGTTCTTGGTCATGCTGAGTTGCAACTTGGGAAAATTTTACCTTTACCCAAATCAAGGTCGAATCAGCTCAAAAGGCCATTTTACTGTTTTAAGTACTATCAAAAAATTATGTTATGTTAATATATATATAATTAAATTTAAATAATAATATTTATATTATTTAAAAAATAATTTAAAATCGAACTAATTATAAAATTATATAAAATTTATATACAAACTTGATTAATATGGGTCGAATTTATCAAACCAGACAAACTACTCGGTCATGAGTCTAGGCCTTTGGAGGTTGGTTTGGACAATGGTTTTTGTCTTTTTTTTATTATTATTATTATTATTTAAATTTTGTTAGAGCAAAATTTGTTGAATGATAAAAGGAAAATCACCTAAAACGAAGGTGCTCTCATAATACAAAGCAGTAATCAATACAAAGCACAAGCCAAATAATCAGACAAACAACATCACAATCATTCAAACAAAACAGTCATCACTAAGCCAAAAGCACCCACAATCACACAAGCTTTCGCTAAAGCAATAGCCAATCCATTGACTTCTTGAAAAAATAATAATAATCAGCTTAACATTATTACCTACCCCATCCGAGCAAGAATCAATCATAGAAAACAGAATTCTGAACTTTCCAAACGGATTATTTACATTTTAGCTTATTGAATTTAGTATCAATTTTTATATAAGTCATAAATTTTTAATTTTATCAAATTACATCATTGAATTACTATTATTAATAAATTACGTTACTTGCACTAATTTTGTTAAGTAATTTTAATAAAAAAAATTAGCTCAACATGCATATATGACGTTTGTTTGCCAAATATATCTTGATAAGATGTAAAAAATTAAGTTATATATGCATACTGAATTAATTTTTTATTAAAATTACATAATAAAAATAGGTTAAATGACTTAATTTATTAACAATTAAATTTAATAATTTAATTTAATAAAATTAAAAATACGTGACTTATATAAAAATTAATACGTGACCTAAATTGTAAATTAACCATTTCCAAATTTCAGACTTAGCCTTTTCACATCACACAATTGCAATCTTTGAATCAGATTCAATTATCAAATCGATTTTATTCTTTCACCTTGTTTTTGATACAATACTTCGAACAGCAACTTTGATGGCAGAAAGTTCAAGAAAATTGATGTCTCAAAACAGCCATAGACTATTAGACTAGCTAGGGCGAGAATATTACAAGTGTCGTTTCTCAGTCTAAAAACAATCGACAGGATCAGGCTTCTTTTTTTTTTTTTTTAATTATTCATATTAATTTTCTTTTACTTTACTAACATTATGTTTGGATTGAACTTAGTAAAACAAAGAACAGTGAAGGAAAAGAAAGGATTTTAAAGGAAAAAGGAAATATTAGTTACTCTATTTCCTTGTTTGAATAGCTAAAAGGCTGAGTAAAAGAAAGGACGAGATTATTAAAATTCTATGTTTTATTAAGTATTGAAAAGAATTATGAAAATCATTTCCCTCATCTCCACTCAATCTAAACGTAATGAAAGTGAGAGGTCTTTCATAAATAACCGTAATGGAAGGCACACTCACTCGTGGACGAGCCCACCGTGACGATTTGGAGAAGCAAACATCATCCTTGAAGGCTTTAATCTTAGAATAGGGCTCTTAATTTGACCAAAGCAAACATCTCATCCATACTTAAAAATTTTTATACGAAGCTCTTTCATTCCTAGCCAACCAAGTTTATCAAATCAAAAGCAGTCATAATTTTACTTTAAAATCAAGTCTTATGTGATTACCACAATATTTTTATATCAAAGGTATACATTAGATATAAGTTCATCTTTCTATGACGTTATCAAGCTTTTTAAAAATATCAAGACACTTTCACATCAAAGGTATGTTTAGGGGTATTTTAGTAATTTATCATTAAAACTGTGTCCTTTGAGGTAGCAAGGATGCTAAAAGTGTGTTTTATGAGACATGTTGGTCATTTTGACCAAATTTAGGACCTTAGAGTCAAGTTTAGTTCATTTCATCTAAACTAAGTCTTAAGGTTTTTTTTTATTATTATTAGTTAAATTGAAATTTATTAAAATTAAGACAACGAGACCTACCCAAGCTTGGATCACATATGCTGCATGTGTGTGCACCAAACCGATATGAGAGGAGCTCAGACTTGGTTTAAAATTGGTGTGGGCCTTATTTTTTTTAAAGCCCACCTTGAAACTAACTATTTTACTATCTAGTTTATTAAAAGCTGTCATATAATTGTTTCAATGCTAATATCTTCTTTAAGAGATTATACATCGCCTTTATGGTTTGTTATTTTTGCGATTGAAAGTGTTTTTAATTTGTAATGTAATTGAGGAGACTTGGGAGATTACTTGAGAAAACAACTGTGAAAAATTCTAGTGGCAGGCGGTAATCATCTTAAGGTCAGAAGTTCTACTTCGACTCAATCATTTAAATTTGGTTCCAGGTATTCGATAATATGTATCTTACTTGTATGTTTTTTAATTATTCTACTATATTTTTTTTCGTTTACAATCTATTTTTATATAAACAATATAAATTTTGCATATTTGAATTTCATTGAATTTGACATGAATAAATATATTTTTAGTAAAATTACTTTTGAGTCATCATATTTCTGAAAATTTTATTTTTATAGAGAAAATTCCATAAAATTTAAAATCTAACTAATATTATCATTCTTCATAACCGAATGCAAATTTTTTACTAATTTAGTGGGTTGACATATAATATTCCAATTATATATTTTTTTATATTTTTTAAAATTATAAACAAAATTGTTTGGCTTAAAAAATAATTTTAATTAAGGAAAGAGTTGCTACACATTCTAAATGTCCTAAAATGTTTTTGGAATTTCTTGGTTTTTTTAAATAAATCGATACATTGAGTTTTCGAATTTGAATACTTTTCGAATAATTAATAAGTTTTGAGAGGATATTAGTTCATTGTTTCATGGCTTCAGTTTAGCAAATTGAATTAAATAACTTGATATTCTTTTGGTGTTTTGACACCTTAAAAATCATCTCGACATACTTGAATTTCGCATATTATATATATATATAAAATATTTTGTTCTTTAATTAGTTTTTTATCGAGTTAAACATGCAAAGTACATATATATGTGTGAGATTTTCTTATTCTGAGATTAGATTGTGATTTTGTTTTTGATTTAATCTTTGAATATGATTTTAATCGAAGTATACATATGTATATGTCTATTGTTTTTCTATAATTGTGAATACAATTTACTGTATGAGATGTCTTAAAGGAAATATAAAATTTGCTTTGTACAGGATATTTTTTATAAAAATTAATGACTTCTACTTCTATATAACTTGGTAATTGAAAAATATGTCTTGTATTGATTATTTTCTATTATGACTAGGCTCTGATCCTACTAATAGGAGTTAAACGTTAGTCATGTCAACACATACTTTGTAGTAGAAATTGATTTTGCACCATGCCAGCAGTAAAGTAATAGTTTTTATTATGTTTGATGCAACCATCCAGTTTCTTCTAATACACTTCTGACTCATATTGTGTTAATTATGATTTTTTTTATTCTAACCTATGCCACAAGATTTAATTGTGGCAGTAGTATGTTACAAGTAGAGGTGTTCATGGGCCACGTCATAGCTCAAAAAATTTTTTCCTTGCATAAGCCTAAGTCGGGCGAATGCCATTTTGAAAGATTGTTTCATTATTCAAAATAATATAAAAATTAAAAAGTTATTTTCTATTAATATTTATAATTAAATAAATAATATTATTTATTATATAAATAGCAATTCGAGCCAGTCTAACTCAAATTACAAAATAACTTACTTAGGTTTGATCCTTGAACATGTTTAATTGCAGAAGACTAATTAAAATCAACAATTTGTGAAATTTTGCTTAGTTCTATTATTTGATAATTTACTTTTGGAATAAATCTCTTTATTGAATATTAGATTATCAAATTTAATTTTTTGTTTCATTACTATGGATAATTTTGCCCTAAATGTTTTGTAGCATGATTAATCAAACCCAAGGGATGATAATTACTTGCTAAATATTCATACTCATTCCTTTAAATTGTTTTACATTTTTATATGGCTCTTCGGAATTTAGTTTTGACGAAAGCCCTTATTTAAGAGTTAGCATCTGGCTTTAGTCTTATGATACTTTGAACATGAGTAATTTGATATCAGTTGAATTAATTTGTTAGTTAGGTAGAATATTTTGTATTTTTCTATTAGTGTGTAATATTAATTTTTTGAAGACTTTTTTAAACAATAATTTTGGAGTTTTTTTGAGTTGCAGCTTTCAATTTAGTAAAAGATATAAATTACCTTACGTACTTGTGAGATTTGTCTCATAAGTATGCTATGTAGTTATGTCTTATACCTTAAGTTCAAGGCGTGACATCTCAAAACTGAAAAAAATTTAAATGTGCTTTGGCGAAATCAATTATATGTATCAATATGTTGATTAAGACAAGGGAAAAAAAAACTCATATAATTACATCTTATGCATTATAAATGAGGCCAATAATCATATAGTAGTGCTGAATATTTTTTTTTCTAATTTACTGACACCCCAACCTTTATATATTTAACTCATTTGAAGGAGACATTTATGTACGTAAGTCCTTTGGAACCCACAACCTTTTAAGAGTTTATCTACTAAAAATGCCATCTGAATTAACAATCAATAATTCTTAATTTTGATAATAGGAGTTCAAGCAAAGCTAGGTTGGTGCTAAATTAGTTAATTCTGCTTAGATTGACCTAGAAATTGAGGGTTTTTTCTTGGGGGGGGGTATGTGATAATTTTGTAAGTTTTGACAAGCAGTTCATCTTTACAATAAGAAGTATAGGTCAAACATGTTTTCTTTGAAAGCTAATTCCCTCTTCCATCTACAAAAACAACTATTTATTCAATGCATAATCAATTAGTCATGTAATACAATAACTTTCTTCATCGAAATTTCAATAGGATGATGAAATCATGGATTACGCCAAGCTCAAAGCATCCATCTTCTTTCTCTTTCTCTTCTTCTTGCTCTATATATTTGGCATGTGTGAAACTGTAAGCACTAAACCCTTAGAACTCTGGTCCGTGGTGAATATTCTTCTCATCCTAAAGACCACTTCCTTACAGAAACTTTGGCAAACTTTCGTATTTCTAAAATATAAATGCTGAGTTAATTCTCAGTTTCTCTCCTTGCTCAAAATCTGTTTGTGGGTGGCAGCAAGAAAAGTCATCCCTTTATCTACGTTAGGACCACATTGACGGCAATTATGGCCCCCTTTTTTTACTTCACGACGAGTGCCAAAATTATAAAAGCTTTGTCCCCAAATAAACCAAGTATAAGAATTTTTCATGATACTCATTAATACTATTTTGTCTATTTTTATATTATCTAATTACTCGCAAATATTAAATCTTAACTATTGTTATTAAAAGTTTAATACTCTATCAACATATTATACGACTGTTGGTTAATTTTATAATGCATTTTCCTTTGGCTATGAATAATTTGTTAATGTCTTTTGGTGGCAAGTTGACTAAGTTAACTAAAAATATTAGGCAAAGGTTGACGAAACTTAAGAAAATAAGGAAATGTCAAAGGGCACTAGAGTTATTCCCCACGATTTGTTTTAATACGTAAATCAATAGAATTCAAAGAGTTTCGATAGGTTCAAAGTATATTTATCTCAAATTAGCATTTTACTATGGCTATTTATACCTATTTATGAGCGATTTTAGCTACAGATTTCAATAAGTATAAACCACTAATTGTTTGTTACTAAAACTTGTTTGGACAGCTTGGGACTGGGAAGCTTGCTTGTATCTAGTATGTATCTTTTATATAGGAGACTAGGCTTGGTCATGGGCTGCTCTCTTGAGCATTAGTCAACTTGAACCTCGGACTTTAGATAAAATTTTTGTAAATTAAAATTAGGTTAATTTAAATTATTATTTAATAATTTAAAATAATATTTTTATTTAAAATTAATTATAAAATTATTTTTTATTTAAATTTAATTATAAAAAAATAGTGAAATGGGTTTTTGAATTGGTTGAGTTTGACTCGATCTAAACTTAAATAAAAAAAAATTAAACTATTCGAAATGTGACCGTGCCTAGTCTAGGGATAAATTTACTTGAACACAGCATAATTGAAGAATTAGATTGTTGGACGTTTAAACATTCGTTTGCTTATTAATGTCCCAAAAGATAATGAAAAATAAATGAGGTAAAAACCAAGTTAAGATTCATCCATCCATGGCTTAACCCAACAAAGAGAAAAGACAATACACCACCTTACTCGATGTGATAAATTTCTTGACAAAAATGGAAAAAGAAAAAAAAATATATGGGCAGACAAAAGAAAAAGAGCTATCTTCCTTTGTTGAGAAGGTATAGGTATAGGCAATGCTCTATGCTTTTGTCAAAAATAAATAAATAAATAAAAATGATCCCATCCATTCACACCCTTAGAATTAGATTCTTGGGTTTTTGGCTAGCTGTGTTTTCATCATAATAGTGTAAACCAATAGAACAATCAAAGCAAGAGGTTTAACATATTTAGCAGAAAAGGAAAGAAAATGAAAGAAAATTTGTTTGTTTGCTTGGTTTTTATTTTATGTGATAAACTGTGAACCATATGTGTCTTCACTTTTAAGAAATTAACACTAGAGGATCCATTTCCTTTAGAGCATAATGTTACTATAAGTTTATGCCGTTATAGAAAAATTAGTTTAAATATAAAAAAGCTGTTAAATATAATTAAATTATCATTCAATTTCTTATCATTTCATTGCAACAAATTGAATGTTTAATTGGACGAAAATTAATTAAAGTTTGCCACAATCATGTAGCTCATGTGATTAGTTTATGTCCAATTAAAGGCTAAATTAGATGAAAATTGATGTTCGAGAGTTCAATTAGATTAAAATAAATGTTCAAAGTCTGATCAATTGATTACGATAAAATGATAAGCGCTTAAATGATATTTTAATTTTAATTCAAAAGCTTTTTATATTAAAGTCAAAATTAACAACGCCGAGGGATGTAAGAAAAAACAAATTAAGATCGTACCAATTTTACAACTAAACGTTATCTCTGAAATATTAAGGGACCAATGGAAAATATTGTTTGGAAAACCATATCTTAAGTTATTATTTGTGGTTATAAACAATTTTGTTAGAATAAAGTTAATTGTTTTCTTCCAACCTAAATTATTGCTTGAAATTAAGTAGCTAAAATGAAATAGGTTGATTACCAACATACTTTTCATTTTTAGGGTAATTATTTCATACACCGACGGTACAATAAAAATATGTACAAGCGGAATTAGTAAGGTAACACGTGTCCAATTTATTTATTTTTTAAATATATTTTACGAGATACATGTTATTTCACTAACTCTACTTGTAAATTTTTTTTTCATCGTCGATGTATTAAATAATTATTTTTAACTGATATTTAATATCACATGCATTGTACATGAAATAATAACATGGCATTGACATGGCTGAGATACCTCATTCATGGAATAAAGATTAAAAGTAATGATCTTAGTAAAAGAAAAAAGGTCCTGAAAGTTACATTCCCACATTGATCTGATATAAATTTTACTGTCGTAATTAATTAAAGAAAAAATAAACATTCCTTCCTTTACCAACGACGATAACCGTAGATTTATTTATTTTGTTACATCTCCCTTCCAATCTAATCTAACACTTGATCATACAATACAACAGTTTAATTAATTCCAAATTTGGTTTTGACACAAAGGACAGATTTTTTTTTTTATTTGTTATAATCACTTCCTTTCTCAGAGAAGCAAAAGGGGCCATGCCATCAATTTTATTTTGTGTTATCGCAATTATCATTATAAATTAGCAAAAGTAAGTCCATATGACATTGATGGCAAATGGCAACAACCAATTTTGTACTATAAAGATTCCACAAAGCCTCCTAAAATTAATCAAGTTGTGGCCCCCAAGCCTTTGTTAAAGGCAAATACCCAATCTAGAAACTTAGCTACCAAGCCTTTTAAAATTGTCTTGGATAAAATCCCAAAAGGTATTCAATAATCTGAAAGGGTTTTATGTTAGGCTTTAGGACTAATTTAATTTAAATTTTTTTACATTATTATATCAGAAAGAAATCATGCTTAGGTCAATGAATACTTTTTGTCAAAGGCTGGGTAGGGTTTCAATCCAATTTTAATAGTAAAAAAAAAATATCATTTCAAAAGGGTCCCTACATGATCAGTTGCTGGCAGAAATCTAAATGAAGTTAAAGCATCTAGCAAACGAGGTGGCCATGGCACCTAGCTATAGAAGATATGCTTTAAAGAATCCATAAAGTTTATCATATCTTTTGTTGGTTTTAGAAATCCGAGCAATTATTCCTATGGAATGATAATGTTTTCAATTTTTTTTTTTTTTTTTGCAGTTATACACTAACTTGGAGTAATTAAGGACACACATCCTTGAAAATGTAATTATTGTTGTTTTCTTTCTTTTTGATATTGGCATGCATTGTAACTTGTAAGCTCTTCCTGTTTGTCCTACTCTAAGCTAGCTTTTCATTTTTCTTGTTTATGAAAGTCAAAACTCAGAAAATGTTGGATGTCATAATTCCAGTTTTTATCCACAAATCAAAGCAAACTTTTCACTTTCTTTTATATATATATATATATAT
>JAQSVH010000011.1:8638512-8649421 GCA_029448705.1 Adansonia digitata | reverse complement strand
TGAGATTTAATATAAAATATTGTTAATCTTTTATTATTTTTAAATAGTATTTTTAATACATATAAAATAATTAATATATAATATTCATTTGAGGTCGGCTCCTTTCACATAGGAACCAACCCTTTATATGTTGAAACATATATCAATATATATATTGAAATTAAATATATCAGTTTTGATTATCTATACATTCAGTTATGAGTATTTGTATATTTAATTATGGTCACTTGTATATTCAGTTATGATCATGTGTACATCACACTTGATTATTATCTCATGAATATTGGTAACGTACACAATTAATATTTACCTGTCCAATAAGATTTAAGTTTATATAATTTATGGTACAATCAGTTTTAGTCATTTGTACATTCAGTTATGAGTATCTGTATATTTAGTTATAAGTATCTGTACATTCAGTTATAGTCATTTGTATATTTAGTTATGGGTATTTGTATATTTAATTGTGATCACATATACATTACGTGTGATTGTCATCTCATCAGTGTTGGTAATGCGCACAATTAGTAAGTACAATTAGTTTTAGTCATCTGTACATTTAATTATGGTCATATTCAATTATTCTCATATGTACTTAAGACGTCATGAGTTTAGGATATATGTGATTGATTTGTACTCATTTTCTAATTCATTTCTCATGTATACTGCAGTTATAACTATTTGTACATTTAGCATTGTGCATATATACATTCATTTATAGTTTTATATTCATTTAAGTATAGTCATATAATATATAATTTAATAATTTAATATATAATATATAATATATATTAAATCTTGAATTACTATTTAAAAAATAAAAATTTTAATTATTTAAAAAATAATTCAAGATTTCTTATAAAAAAATATTTATTATTTTTAAATAATAATTTGATATTTAATATAAATTTTTTTTGTTTTTATCATTTTAAATAGTAATCCAAAATTTAATGTAAAATATATTTTATTTGTTGATATTTTTAAATAGTAATTGAAGATTTAATGTAAATTTTTTTATTATTTTTAAATAATAATTCAAAATATAATATAAAATATTTTTAGTTTTTTATTATTTTAAAATAATATTTTTAATATATATTATTGTATATATTTTTTTTCAAAATACTAGACCCTCACTATTTGCTTTTTGAAAAGAAGAAAAATAATTACAATCCTACTATTAATAATTTTAATAATGATTATTTCCTTTGTTGTAAATAAAATTTCTGCTTTTATATTTTTTTCATAATTTAAAAGTCCATTTTCTTTATCTAGAATTTTTCCAAAAGCCCATCTAATCAATCATTTTTTTAATAAAATTTAATAAAAATATTAAAATAATTAATCTTTCTTTTATTATTAACACTGATGGCTATAGACATCCTTTTAACATTTCTCTATTATTATTAACTAGGTACAGTGTATTGCCTGCAATAAATTTTCACGTTTTTCATTTCTCAATAAAGATTTGGTATTAAAGTTAAGAGGCAGCCATGGATAAGTCTAAGCACGGAACCACCTTTTGGTAGCTTCCTTCGTTCGGAGTAATGTATGTGCTTTCTTTAATTTAACTAAGAGAGTTCGAATTAGTCATAGCTTTCAATTAAATGGTCTAAAAGTTTGGCAAAGATGATCGATACCAAACTTGGGTTATTCAACATTTAATAATTCGCTTGCAAAAATAATTTATAAAACGTGTCAGTAGGGATTTTTATTTTATTTTATTTTATTTTTTCAATTCATAATTCCGACTCAAACTCTCATTTTGAATGAAGTGAGATAAGCTTATGCACGTCAGCTGGTAGGCAAATAGGCATTCAATTTTGATAGTTAGTGGCACATAATGTTTGATCCACAGACTTTAGCCAGTTGACTCTTCCTTCCTTTCAAACTTTCAAAATAGGGAGCCTTGTGTAATTAAACTTTAAGGTAAATTTAAATAGTAAAAAAATCGAATTTGATTTAAAATTTGAGGTTTTAAATTTGATTTAAATTCGGTCAAATTTTATTTTTTAAAGTTCAAGATCTTAAGTTCGAGTTTGTTTGTTGGTTCGATTAAGTTTGTTTACCTCATAAAAAATAGCTCGATTCTCATTTTCAACTTTGTTGATGTTTTTTCTTTCGGTGATGACCAACAATGTTGGAATAGGAATCTACAAGGAAGGAGAGAAGAGTAAAGGGACATTGAGATGTGCTTTGATGCTTAAATCAGTGTCGTGTAAGAAATGAGTAGAGTAATAGTAGAGTTTTGAAGGCCTTACCTTGTTCTGCATCTAATAGAGTATTAATAACTTTTAGAATTAGGTATTGAGTGGTCACGTGTCATCTGCAGAGTGATTAGGTATCTTTGGTGAGACGTGGAGAGTAGACGAGCTATCCTTAAGTATTGGGAGCTTAGATGATGGGATCCATACTCTACTCGAGATATTAGGTGATATAATTGCCTTTAGCTTATTAAATATTATCAGGCAACATGTTTGCCCCTCAATCTATTAAATGCTACGTCGTTGGAACTCTTTGGTTTGGTTAACAGGATCTTTTATTGGACTCCCTTGCTAGGCCTCGATTCTGGACTTGTCTAAGTCTCGTGAACTTAACAAACTTCAAACTCAATTATTTGTGCTTGAATTCAAACTCAAATATGAGTTTGAATTTGAAATTTTTCGATATTAATTACAACAAAAATAAATATTAAAAATAAAATAAAATAAAATAAATACTCAATTAAGCTTGTGAATTGTTTTAGCATATTAGAATTTGACTTGGTAAGCAGGCCACACTGTTTTCCCAAAGCTAAATTCATTGATTCTCAGCTTGAGAAAAACAGCAACAAACAAACAATAAAAAAAACCAAAATTTAATGTGCAAAAAGACGTACAGTTCTGTTCTGTTTTGGTGTGTGCCAGCGTTGTGCGTGAGAGACAAAGAGACTATCACTTTCGCACATTTGCTTTTGACATTTGACAATAATAAACTATTAGCGTGCTTGATTTTCCACGAAATTTCTGGTACCGAAATCTTTGTCTGAGTTGAGATACTTAAGTAGTACGAAAGAAATAAAACTGGGTTTGGCTTATGTCAAAAGAAAAGAGGTCAAGCTCGTCCACCTGAGATCTGCCATGGAAATTGTGGCAAAGGTCCAAAACTGTAAGATAAAAGGTTCATATCCCATGTTTCAATGGAAGCTTCGAGTCATCAGTTAACCACGTATCTCAAAAATTAATACATTATTCCGAAATCAGTCAAGGTCTTTGACAAATATACAAATATGATACAAAGAGTATAGGTTATCAACAAATACAATAATAAGGAACAAAAAAAATAAAATATCCAACCATGGCATGTTTCTCTGAATGCTATGAACTTGATTGGATGTAGTTAAAATCGTGGGCAGATGCAGACATAGTTGAAGAGGCAGTCCACGATGGGACCGACATTGATGTCTGGCTTTCCATTGCTTTGAAGTTTAAGTAGGACTCCTCATTGATTTCATTCAGGTAATAGGCATTAGCAGAAGAAGTAGGTTCAATCCTGGACCCTGCAGATGTTGAACTGCGGTCCTGACTATTCATGGACTTATGATGGTCTCTTATGGCTTTAAACCTCAAATCTTGAGTGTAACTGCCAGGATCGGGGACCAACTCCTGAACTTCAATTGTTCCTTCTAGCATGCCTACTACTTCGGACATGGTTGGTCTTAAGGAGGGCGAACCATTTGTACATAATAGAGCTATTTTAACCATCGCTTCTGCTTCAACCTTGTTAAACTCAGTTCCCAGCTTGTCATCCACCAACTCTAATAGCTTTCCGCTTTGCTGTAAATTACAGGCCTAAAAAATACATAAGAATAAGTAAAGACTAAGTTCATTGCTATGTTTTTCAACAATCTAAAACACCCTACATATAGTACTGATTACCCAATCAAGAAGGCAAGTATATTTATTTTCTGGTCCATAACTCATGTTGTGCTGGCCACTGGCAATTTCCAATGCCACGATTCCGAAACTGTAAACATCAGCCTTGTATGTCAAATACCCCCACAGTGCATACTCTGGTGCAATGTAACCTCTGCATTCAAATTTATCATGTAATTTAGATTCGAAGTTCGGAACAGATTCATCAGCTAGAAATCTTTAGAACAATATCAAACGGATGATGAGCGGCTTACATTGTTCCGGCAACTCGTGTGCTGATGTGGGTTTTTTCATCCTCATGAAGCTTCGCCAATCCGAAGTCGGATATTTTAGGATTGAGGTCTCTATCAAGCAGAACATTGGTACCTTTAATGTCTCTGTGAACAATTTTGAGTCTAGACTCCTCATGGAGAAATGCTAAACCTCTAGCTATTCCAGCACAAATCTTGTGCCTGGTAGGCCAATCCAGGTTCATTTGACTATATTCAGGGCCTAAAGAAAATCCCAGAAAACATTACATAAGCAAAATCAATCATTTGTTTTATTTTTCATCCAATTAAATATGCCAGGTAAAAAGATTCCATGATGAACTTACCGAACAAAGCCCGGGAAAGGCTATTATTTTCCAGGTACTCGTATACTAGCAATAATTGATTCCCTTCGATGCAGCATCCATAAAGCTTGACGAGGTTTGGATGCTGCAAACATGATATCATACCTATCTCGTTCATGAATTCTCGATTGCCCTGACTTGATTTCGAAGATAGCTGCTTCACTGCAATTATTGTTCCATCAGCAAGCTGGCCCTGCGAGCCAACAAATGAAAATATTCTGAGAACAATCTTTAAAACTGAAATCCCATATTACTCTGGGGTTCAATGATGACTTATATCTGGTTTCTATACCTTGTAAACAGGTCCAAATCCGCCTTCTCCAATCTTGTTTGCAGGATCAAAGTTATTAGTTGCAACCTTAATTTGCTTTAAAGTGAAAGAAAAGATTTGAATATCAAGTCCTTTAGGACCTGTAAAAGAGAAGAGGAATTATAAGCATCAATTAAGCAGTTTCCTTATCAAACTTGATCATCAAATTAGCACAATAAAACCTGGAAATTGAGATTGATAGAAAGTTTTTTTTTTTTTTTTTTGGGTTTCTTAAAGGCAAAAGCTGAAACAGTTCAAACCTTCATCCTGCCGGTTCTTGGCTTTGAAGTAGTATCTCCACCAAAAGATACCCAATGCCAAGACTACGAGAAATGCTCCTAGAACTCCAACAACGATTGGCACAACGTTCGTTTTCTTCTTTGCTTGTTTAAAATCTGCCCCAAAGTACTTACCAATCTGTTACGCTAATCGAAATCAAGCTTGAAATGATATATATATAAAATACCCATAATTAAACGTATATTAAAGATTAAGACCACCACTGACTTGGATTCTCCAAGGAGATTGCTGAAATGAGTGGACCATGGGTGCCTCTATCAGGGATTGCTTGAGTTCCTTTACCAGCCCAATAGAAACGGATCTCTAATCTTCCATTTGTTACGCTAACATTATATGATCTTGCATATGGGGTAAGAACTCCTTTAGCTTCAGCTTCTATATTGAAATCTTGCTCAATAATCTCGTCCTGCAACATGAAAAAACAATCCAGAAAACACCATCGTTGATATGCTATTAACTGCAATTATGCCGTCTCAGTTTTTATCAGTTTACCTGAATATAAATATCAAAGAAGCGTCTCCCAAGGCTTCCATAGCTAGCATTGTTTGAGAATTGAATCTCAGCAAAGTGAAGAATCACAGTATAGTTCCCATTTTCCAAACAATATTGATAGTAAGTAAGCGAAAGAGGTGACAGACGTGCTGTAGTGTATAAATCGGAGAGGTTGGGCGACTGGACAGCTTTAATATAACGTGATTGTGAGTTCAGTTCGTCGTCATCATCTCTAAAATCTCCGGTGCTACTAAATCCCCAGTTATCAGCACTTCGATATAATGTTGCGGCACCACCAGATCCAAAAGTTCTATCTCCTATGTATGTTTTGCCGTTTATTGTCACATCATCGCCACCACAATTTACGTACAAAGAGTGTGAATCTGAAATGGAGACATCATAGAGGAGATTAGCAGATGCCACTAAGACACTGTTGGAAGTGAGGATGCAAATGTATATTTTTCTTGAAGTATCTGCATCCGACACATATTTGGATAAGGGTCTAAGGATATGACCCTGTAAGGGCTCTCCAAATTTATGGAAAAGCATAGAAAAAACCGAACATACTCATGTCGAACACATACCCGTATCCGACACTTACATCCAAGTCCGAGTATCATAGGTAATGGAAAATGACATTAAAATACAAGTTTACTTTATAAAATTAGAACTGAAAGGAATATTTTATGCACACTTACATTCTTCACATTTGAAATCATTCTTGCATTGAAAAACTTCACCTCTGTTATAAAGATAGAAAAGGGAATGAATTAACACCAAAAGGATTTCAGGGAAATTACTTATGTTAAGAAGAACTTAGCTTAAAATTTTGAACTATTTAATGAAGAACCAGGGATAGATTTTATTTTAATCAAGCTTAAAAACAGAGATCAAGAGAAAGAGTGACTATGCCTAGAGCTAAAAATCCTTATCGTGTTATTTTCTTAGGTCATAATCGTGTTTAAAGTATTATACACATTAATAATTTGTATTATATAGATGTTGACATTTTCGCAAATTCGTTTAGTTGAAATTTTATAAATTAATAATAAATGCAGTAAGAAAGGCAACTTACAGATTACTTGATGAAGAACTGCGGAACAGATTAACATTGCTCCTATTTAAAAGCGCACACACACACACACAATAAAATTCAGCAATGCTTGCATCATAAAATCATACAGGAAGTAAGACATTTCTCTCCAATTAAAAGGAAGGGGAAAAAAAAAACCAACAGTGGCTGACAGGCAGGCTGCTGAGGGCTTTGCCATGCAAAATTATTGTATGAAAGATCCCTGCCAACAAGTATGAACTTTAGAATCATCATCTTAAGAGTATTTGCAAGTGATGAAGAACTCCTACAAAAACAAATATTCTTTCAAATAAACAAAAAGAATTAGAAATCCTAGTAGAAAAATACTTACACAGTTATTCCTGTCTTCAAGATTGACTGTGGTATATTTCCACTGAGATTGTTGCCCGTTAGAAAGCTGATATTCATCATGCAAAGTCAATATTTCAAGCTTTACAAACCATAATAATAGAAAAATATTGGCATCATGGCTTAGATTTCATGCGGGGAAGACAAGGAAAAGAAACTTACAGGAATTTTAGGTCTGCAGGGGGTATGACATCTTCAAGTTCTCCATTTATACTGTTAAAACTGAGATCCCTGTCCACAAATCACGAGAAAATCACTGATTTATTCCATTTTATGGTTGAAAATTCCACCATGAATTCATAATATTCCGAAAAATCTAAAATTTTATGCTACAAGCAAATTAAAAAAAAAAAAATTACTTAAGACGCTTGTAATACTCACAGCATACGCAAGGCACTCATTTTCCAGACATATTCAGGGATCTGCCCAGAAATGCTGCATTTCTTTAAAATTCTACAACATCCAAATATTTTGACCATATCAAATGTTATGATCTGGAAGTGAGTAATCAGATGCTTTTTTTAAACTAGTAGAAGATTAGCTGTGTGTGAAGTTACATTCGCCTGATGCCTGTCATGTTCCTCAAATCGGGAAAACGCTGACTTGTTCCATTTATATCACTTATTACCCTGTAGATAAGTAAAATATTGAGAACAAAACATTTAGCAAACAAAAATTTTAGTAGATTAATGCCACTAATATTCTGCTGATGGTAAAATTTAAGAAGCCTTTTCACTTACAAAATTTCCATGTTTTCCAGAGCAGAAATGGATGATGGAATTGGTCCTTCAAGTCCACTGCCTTGAATTTCCCTGTTTTTCTCAAAAAGGAAAAAAAAAAAAAAAAAAGAGAGAAGATTTCAAGCGAAAAAATACAAGTTTTGATACTTAAAAGTCACTTAGAAACCTCTTGAAAGTTGAAGATATCTCACAGTCTTTCAAGTTTGTTCCAGTTCTGAATGAAATCTGGTATGCTTCCATTCAAATTGTTGTCGTTTATCCGACTGCATTTCGCAACATTGATGTTAATTAAGTTAATGACAAGCTTCTTTCAATTTCCTATTGTTGTGTTTTTAATCCAACTAGCATAATAAAACTCCATTAAAAAGGCTTACAAGTCTGTTAAGTTCCCCAGACCCCCAAGTTCGGATGGCAAATTTCCACTCAATCTGTTGTATGACAATCTTCTGAAAGGACACATGTACACAACGACCATTAGGAAACATTCAAGAAAACAAAATTCGAATCAAAGTATTGAAATGTCTTACAAAGTTTCTAAGTTCACCAACTGCCCGAGCTCTGGAGGGACTTGTCCAGAAAAATTGTTTACTTCAAGGTCCCTGTAAGATTGATAAGCTAAGGTTAACTATAGTACACATCATTCACCCCTCCGAGAATCAAACTCTTCACTCTTCTAATTGTGTGGTTAAAATCCTAACTAGAAGAATGTAAGGAATATAATTCAACGAGTTTAGCTCTAAAAGGGTTCCAGTTTATAAACGTCATCCATTAATTAGAGCACTTCAAAACTTACAAGTACTTAAGGGTGCTAATGTTCCCCAGAGAGCTTGGAATTCTCCCTAATAACCGGTTTCCAAAGACAGAGCTGCACGAAGGTTATCCAGTTAGCTCAATAACAACCTAATTATCATATCGGTTCAGTCAAAAAGTTTGGCGTAAATTGGGAGGTGAGATTAACTCACATTTTCTCCAACTGCATTGAACCCCATTCAGTTGGTATTGAACCATTCAGGTAGTTGTAAGCAAAATCACTGCAGGCAATGTTAAGATCATTTGTAATGTGACTTAAATTCATATCTGTGATGGCGATGCAATGTAAGCGAGAAAGAGAGCTGTGTTGCTTACATCTCTTTGAGGTTAGGAAGATTTATTAGTTCAGATGGAAGTACACCAGGAAGGTTCTGACGCTTAAATATTCTGAAATCCATAACAAAACTCACTTTTAGTCAGTTTTATATACCTGTATATGTAACGGTTTTTATCTTGTCTGAACCTAAGATTGGATGCAAACGTATCTGTGTTTATGAATAACTAGAATTCCAAAGTGTTTTTAATTTACAAGATTTGGGATTAGTTGAGTAAAAAACATGCATGTTTTAAGTCGGTTTAAGTAGACTATAATCAAAAACCTGTTTGATCTTTAAACTTATACCCAAAATAATTAAAAAAAAAAAAAGGTGAAGGGATCGGGAAACCTACAAATGTGTGACATGGCAGGTTTCATTCTCGCAGTGGCAAGTAACGTTTCTCTCAGGGACAAATCCTCTTTCTACCGAGACTGTGCCATTTACTTGGCAAACATTTCCATCAAAATTCCAGTCTACAGCTCCCATAGTTCTGGCAATTTGATTCAGAACCATCACTGTATGTAAACAGTTAAACACATAAAAAAAAAAAAAACCTGAAGTCATCACATGTCGTTCATCGAATCCCAGAAAAAATCAAATAATAACAACAAGAAGAAGAAGAATAAAACCAAAACAAGAACATGACCATAAAGAAATAATTCAATTAATTTTTCTTAATACCCTCATCTTCAGGCAGCCTGGCAGCCTCGAATTTATGATTTCCTATCAAACCCAAAGCTAGAAAAGATGATAGCAGAATCATGATCTTGATGAACATCATCCTGGCAAAGTTTTTCAGCAAACAGAAAAAATCTTTCTCCCCTTTTTTCTTCGCTGGGGATTGTTTTAGACTGTTCCTCTTTCTTAAACAACTAATCCTTTCGTTTGACTTTATGTATATAGATCGGTGTAAACTTGTGACTAAATTGCAAATAGTTATACTAGTCAAATTAAAATTCGTTAAAAACACTTTGCAAGGAAAGTAGCCACCGTTGTTATCATTCTTGGCCTTTCATCGAACACTCATACGGTAGCGTGACCTAACCATGATTTTGATTCTAAATCAAGCATTTCATTTTCATGGGAATTTCTTTTTTGTTTCATTTTTAATTTTTTAATGGGATTTCTGGACGTGCGTCGTTTTCCAGGGTTGTTTCACCAAGTTGGTTTCTCTCAGATATTCAAACCGCATGCATGACTAGGATCAGCAAGTTGACCGCCCTACGGATATACTTGTGGTCAAAATTTTCAGTTTTTAACACCAAAATGGATTGGTTGATTTAAAGTTAACAGCTTTTAATCGCTCTTTGTTTTACCCCTGTTCTTGCAAAGTCTATGGTTACCTAACTACTTTTTATCATGGAGAGGCTTCACGGAAAATTCCAAACATATATATATATATATATATTCTCGAAAGCAACGTACTGTTAGGACAATATCTTTGTTCGTACAAAGATTTTTTTTTGTCGGGACAATAAAAAAAGTACTGCAATTTCATTTTCAAGTAGTACCATGACCCTGCAAGAAGATTATATTTATTTTATAAATTTAATTATTATTAATTAAAAATTAAATTTTATTAATAAATATATATTTAAAATTGAATATAAATTTTAATTAATTTAAAGTTATCGAGTAAATTTATTATTTTAAATACATCATTTAAAAATAAAATAATTAATGATTTTTTAAATTTTTATTAAATAATATTTATTTATTTAAATTTGATATGGATTTTAAATCAACCCATAAGTCAAAATATAGATTACTCACTTTAAATATATCATTTAAAAATAAAATTAAAATAATTATTAAAATATATATTTTTAAACTTTTTTGTTGGTCGGCTCGAGTATCAATCCTAAACTTATCTTTAGCTAACATGTGGATTAATACTTTTAAATAAACTTCTAAAATTAAAATAAAAATAATTAATAAAATCAAATTTTATTTTATTTTTTAGCAGATTTAG
>JAQSVH010000011.1:8623975-8634879 GCA_029448705.1 Adansonia digitata | reverse complement strand
TTAATTTAATAAACTATCTAAGTATATATGTCATTCACTATTTGCATGAATAGTTGTAGATAAAAATTGAAAAAAAAAATTAATTAATTACAAACATTTCATGATCCAAAAATCAATTCAAATTAACTATAAAGTGCCACCAATTATGTCATCTGCTAGTAAAATGCTGAACTCTTGTTTCCACTGTTCACAAATCAAACCTTAGCAACCATAATTATATATAAAAAAAAATCATAAAAGGGTAATTATGTTTCAAAATTTTTATACAAAAAGTTTATGTTGATACATATTTATTGTTATTTGTTATATTACTTAAACAATAAAAAAAAAAGAGGAAAAAACCCGACATTAGTAATGTACCAAAATTGAGAAACTAACATATGGTAGGTGACAAAATTATCTACTAATAAGTAAAATCTCTCAATGTACTTGTAGCATTTATCAATTTTTGAACATAAAATTAGGTTAATTTTTAATACATGTGATATTTGGTAACACAATAAAAAATAACTCTCTTCCATTCACAATTCTTTCCAAATCTATCATAAAATTTAAACTCGAAATCTTCAAAATAAAATCATCTAAATACGTAATCATTTGGAGTATCCCTTAAGCACATTTAATTAAATGGAACGAAGATTCTAGTTTTGATGGAAGTTTAGGTTTGTTAGAGGTGATTTCAGGAATTTTTTTTTTGTTTTTTGTTTTTTTTTTGGGTTTAATATAGAACATTTTGAACCCTTTCATCAAGCTAGAAGAAAAAGAGTTTAATTCAATATTTATACTTATTTGTCAAATCTTATAAGAGAAAATAAATACTCTAATTAGAAAAATTAAATAAAGAAAGTTTACTTATGAGTCCACAAATCCAAGGACAACTAAAAAAAATTAAAAGCACAAACTACAAAAATGAAGTACTTGCAAATGAGTTTGAACGTAGTTTAGACTTGGGAGTCATGTTGAATTTGTGTGAGTATTGGATATATGTTTGAAACGAATATATTAAAAGAGTTCTTGATCGGTCATATACCTCTACTGATATCAGATGTGCATTGGACATGATTACTTTATGAAAATTGTAGAGTCAGAACAACATAGCTTGAGACCCAACTGATGTATCCAGTTAGTATAGCGAAATGCTGCAAAAACTTCCTAGAAAATACAATGTAACTTGAGAATTCTTGTGCAACTCATTTTTTTACAGTTTAACATAATGCCATAAATGCTTCAACTGATTTAGAATTACCAATTATATCACAACATATGCACATGTCCTGACTTAGTAATTACATTTTAGTGAATACTGTAATGGAAGATTTCTACCTATCAATAACATAGCCTATAATATTAATCTCTGTAAGAAGTGAAGTTGCAGCACATTAGGTTGTAAGGGTAAAAAAATAAAGCATGTAGAAAGTTATTGAAATAGGCTAATTGAATTTTAATTTCCCATTCCACATACCTCAGATCAATCTGATAGAAGGATGTCATAGACAAAAAAAAATTATGTTGCTCTTCGTGAAACCAATTATAGGTTCGAGATTTAATTAATCCTTTGTCCTCGTGTATCCGCTCACCACATTGCCAAGAGCATTTATCAACGACTCTGGATCAAAAATTACGCCCACTTTTGGGTCATGTTTGGCGTCAACAGTGATCTGCAGAGAACCAAATTTATGCAGTTTGTAGTCACATCCTATAGAATTAGAGGTTTTAAAAAAAAAATGTTAAAATAGAACTGTTAGGTCTTTAGGTTGAGTATCTTAGTCATTTGTACTATTTAGCTACGTTACTCGGACTCAAGTCTGAGTGTCGGACACACAGGCATGTTCAATTTTTTTCAATATTTTTATGTATTTGGTGGATCCTCGAAAGATCATATACACATCCATGTCCGGATATGTGTCAAACATGAGTACACCCAGAAAAAAAATGAAGGAGATTAGAGTTTGGACAAAGGTAACAGATAGTGGGTTAGCTTTGACAGGGAACTCGAGGAAATAGCAGGGATTTTTCTAGTTCTAGGACAGGTTCTCCTCCGAATAAACTGACTTAAAAAAAAATTAAACATTCAATACAATAATAAGAAAAAAACTAATTATTAAGATTTAGTTTTAAAATACTATTCAACTCTGTAAGTGACCATATAAGTAGGTTCACCTTTGCAGTGGCAAGAAATTGGTAACAATAATCAAATTGTGGTCATCGGCAAACATACCACGTCAAAGATTCCTTGGGAAGACAAGTTTTGCATGTCTACAACAATTTCACCATCTCTAGGCACTAAAAGAGTATTGATGTACTGACTTGGCTGCACAAAGACATTAACTGCAATAAATGAGATTACTCAATTTTCTTTCTGTTTTTCTCTTGGTACAAGAGAATTCTCATTATTTGCCACGTCCGTAGTTTTATCTTGATTAAGGAAAATTTTTCCAATTTCATGATAGCTATATGAAAAACCCCAAAGATAATTTGATCAAAGCTTACTGATTTGCAGATTGCAGTAATAAGAATCAATTAAAGCAGTCATCATAACCTATGCAGAGTGTGCAAGTTGTCAACTGTAACTAAATCTATTCACTTACAAGGTTTTTTAAACAATTATGAGGATCTCCGTATGTACGATTCAGAGCATCTGTAATGGCAGTCACAAAGGAAGATGCAGAGAAGCCACTTGTCTCTCGATCATGAGAACCATTCAAGAGAAGTACCTAATAGTGGAAGGAGCCAAATCAGTTTAGTACATCTGTCCAAAGTGCAAAAAAGCACTAGAAAGCTTTAACTACATAGTGAAGTTGTCTAATACAATAAAAATTTCTCAGGGTAGTGTCTTGCATCAAATAACATGTCATTAATGGTCCAATAGGATGATACCTTAGGACAGGACCTGGAAGAAATGATCTCCCCAACGCCAAGTAAGACCTACAGATAAGTTATAAAGAATGACAAACCTTATACTAACAGTCCAAAAAGAATGGAAAAATCTTGAACTAGATCAGAAATTTCTGCCAAAAAAAAAAAATTGCTAGTTTGCTAATAAAACAGATAAAAGACAAAGTTCAGGTGAATATATTTCAAATTTCTAACCGGTAACAAAAGTTCAGTCAAGAATGCACCCAAAACCCCCATTCAAAGTTGTTTCTATCCTTGTTTGACATGCCAACAAAATTTAGAAAGGAGAACAACAACTACTGCATTTAATGTCCATCTTGAAAATGTAATACTAATGGTGCTAAAGTGCCACAAATCGCACTTGAATCATTCCCTACTACAAAAGGCAACATTCACCAAGTGTTGGAATAATAACAATGCCATTGTCTGATCAAAAACAGAAGGCACCAATATATTTATCAGTATCTTTAGTACTACGATCATGTGGCAACTTTGAATCACATAATTTTGTGCACATTCAATAACTTATGTCCATTTTTGTCAGTTACAAGTGAATGTGCATGTCTTTGCGTACTCAAAAGTGTAATGCATCTTAAAAAGGCATGTGAACGTCTTCGTTATATGTTAAAAGAACGAAGAATGTAGTATGAAAATAATCAAGAGTGCTACCAATGATGGGCAGAGGGAAGTGAAGAGGGAGCCCATAGCATAAACAATGCAGTCCACACTTGACAACTGATCCAGAACAGCTGGGTTTACAGTGGGAAAGACCTGGTCAAGCAGAGTTTGCATACCTATATTTAAATTTTAAGAATTCGAATTTGCATGATTAACGGTAGATATTACAATCTATGCAACTTAGAAATAAGAAAAAATAGTAGTGGGGACATGAGAAGGACATTAACGGAAAAAAAAATCATATCTTAATCCACATAAAAAGAAGCACAAATTAAACGACCTATCATTTACCTCATGTAGTGAATTCCTTCCCTCACTTGACAAGTAGAATACCCTTTTTATTCTTGAAGGAAGAGCTGGAACCGATGATCTTCCCTGGTTGTAAGAATGTAGCAATTGATAAATGTGAAGCTTTGCCAGAAGCTCAGCATGAAATTTGGCATTAACTTTTTGTTAATGGAATACTGGTTTCAGTTTAAAAGCAATAAGTAAGTGATGCATACAAAGCATGATCTAAAAGTGTCAAAATTTAACTTCATTTGTAGAAATTTTCCTCATTCAGAAACAGTTAATGTTTATCCAAGGAATATTGGTTGCATGGATTAGATTTTAAACTCCAAAATTAAACTCTAATCTTTAGTATGAAATCTCGAATTCAAGTTCTCTGTTATCTCATAAATAGATTTTAAGGAGCACCAAAAGATGGGAAAGAAGAGGAGGGGTGCAACTCTTAGGACAAATTAAGACGAATAAAAAGAATGGAAAACATGAACTACATAATTATAAATTCAGAACAGACATTATTTCTGGTTATATTTTTTTATGCCAGAAACAAAACAGAATCAGGAACTCCAAAATTCCATATTCCTCGCTCCCCAATCCATCCCACAAAGTCCATAGCACACACAATGATACTATGCTCAAACCTCTAGGTCATGAGGGTTTTACCCATTACGACTCTAACCCCTTTGATATTTAAAAACAGAAAGAGAAAATGAAAATCGAGGCATTGCTCTGATTGTTAATCTTATGATGATATCTTATTTCTGAAAGACTAAATTTGGAATGCAACGGTTCATAAACACCTTTATGACACTATCATCACCATAGGCTTGTCGTCATGAAATAAACTTATCAAACCTTATCTACAGGTCCCACGGAGCCATTGGTTGGATGAGAAATTTCATTCTGGCCTCGTATAATTGTCCCATCCTGCATATGACAAGTTATGAAGAGGAAGCTTATTATGTGAAAATATATTGGTTTTAATCCTTCAAATGGACAAATACTCTTTACCATGTCATAGCAAACCAAATCAGCCAATAATACCAGAATAAATCAGATAAGGTTGCAGCCGGTCAATGAACTACCACTTATGTGTCCAATAGGATATACCATATACACTTGAATTAATTTGTTAGATATGTAATATATACCCATAATTCACATCCTAATGTGAGCCTGTCATTGGTTGAAATGACTGGAAGCACCAAACTTTCCGTAGGAATATCTGAAACACGTGAAAACAAAAAAATTGCAGCATCTAAGGACTGAAAAAATACACGTGCTCCTGCGAAGAAAAAATTCCCAATGCTGCAATCCAAAAAGGGGAAGAAAAATCACTTAGATTGTAATAATGTCTGGGAAAATACCAGTTACATATTCGTGAGTTCTTAAGATGATTTAATATTACCATGCCCAGGAAGAAACAAAAAATGGTAAAAATAATGAAACAGCTCCTGGTGGAACAAAAGGAAAATACAGACCCAAATACAAAGTAGTACTTCAATGCAAGATTAGTCAAATTCAAAACCTCAAATGAAGACAAGCATCATAAAAACAACTCCTCTACCAGTTACCATGATCTGGCATAATAACAACTAAAGCTTTACAGTGCATGAAACAAGTACTTAAGGCATAGAAATTCCAAAAGGAGCGATTAGCCTTTCAATGAACTGAAACAGAAACCGTGGTAAGGCATAAATATAACAAAACAAAGTACCTTCCGTTGCTGAAACAGAATGATTCATTAGGCCTCCTCAGAATCTGTATTCAAGGATATCATACATTAATTTTCATTTTAATCATTGTATCAACCAATGAGTGATGAAATATTGGATATGGAACAGATTGCAGGACACATAAAAGGCTATAAACGGTTATTTGATAGGGATGATCTCTCTTCTATGTGTCAAAGACAGCACAATAAAAGCATGTCTGTTCAATAAAAGAATAACAGACTAAAATGCTAAAATATCTGATGTTGACAGTGTGGCACTAATACCACATAGCCTCACCTCATTCTGAAAGTAAGCCAGAAAAGCTCGAATTGTTTCCCTGTATGGTTTTGATACACCTTCCCATAGTGAATGTTCCCCTTCCACAATTTTATACCTGTCAAATTCTCAACTCAGCACATTATTATTTAATACTCCCACCATATTTACACCTAGCAAGTAAATGAATAAAATTCAGAAATACAGACATCCAAAACAACAGGATTTAAGAGTGGCTAATAGATAATTAATTCTATTAAAGAACACCTATACATTTATTAAGTACCAAGATGATATCGGAATAAGATAAAAATTTAGTAACAGAATTGTCAAATTTGTACTAAATTTCCATGTTCAAATTTCGAGTGAAATATACGAGCATAGTTAACAAAGAATGCTCTACTCAAAACATGTTGCGACTCTAAGTGACTGTGCCTGCAAGTGCATCTCTATGTCAGCGCATTTATGCATGCATGCCTGTCCATGTCGAAGAGTAATATTAAAAATTATCCATAAAACAGAGTACATTGGAACTAGTATTTAAAAAATAATAATAATATTAATTTATCAAAAGTTGCTGAACAAGATGAAAGATACGTCAAAACAACTTAATTAAAAGTGCTAAAAAACCCTCACAGCACATCAAAATAATGGGGGCAAAAAATATCACCGGAAACACTACCATTCCGACTTGGCTTGCTGAGGATTAATAGGCAAACGATGACCAAGTAAACTTCGGACAGCCAGAGCCTCGGATGTGCTTTCATCAGCCAATCTCAGACATCTTGACCGTATGTCCCCAACAGCAGGACCACCTAAACAAAATCCAAGATGAAAATCTTGATTTCACATTAAAAAAAAATTACTATTTTTGCAGTAACACTAATTCAGCGACACTAGCTAATCTCACATAAATGAATATTCTAACCTCCAAAGCATGTAAAATAATAACCAAAGACGATCTAACAAAAATAAGGCCATCTCATTAAACAATTAAAGTCCAGGCAAAATTCTTTCCATGAGTTTCAAGACTAACGTCAATAACTAATTTTTCCTTTGCCAACCGAGAATTGTTTTCAGAAAATTGACAAATTTAATACGATAAGATTATTTTTGTGTTAGAAATGGGTGAAATTTACCGAGCACGCGAACAATCTCGGCTGTACTCCCACCATCATCAGAAACTGGAAGAACATGAGCAACGCGAACTGTTAACTTCTTAAGCTCTTCAACAACGCCATTAAATGCCGTGCCACCTAAAACCACCATAAAATGTTGAAGAGTTTGTATCGAATTTGAAATATTTATCAATCAAAAAGGAGGAGAAAAGCGTACCTGAGAAGACAAGCAAGGAAGGCTGGGAAGGTCGAGGGTTAGAGGAGCAATGGCAGTGGGCAGCCATGGACTTAGAGGGAAAATGGATGGGTAATTTTGGGATTTGAAGAAGAAAAAGAGGAAGAGGAGGAGGACGAGGGGTTTTACAGGAAAAGGGTCCCAATCCCAACCAACTGCAAGCGTCCGCCATATTCCCGCTATTTCCAACATTTTCGCTTTTCTGTAAATAACGCCTTTTAAATTTTACTTTTTTTTTTTCTATTTTTTGTGAACATCAAAGGGTGTAATATTTAAAAAAGAAAAATTATAATTCCTTTAAGCTTTTATTGACCGCTCAGAGTAGTTTGAAGGGATTTTATTATTCAATTTTAATTGAATTAATCATTCAAAATTAAATTAAATTTTATTATTATTAATTTAATTAAACTAATCTAATTATCTAAAATATATAAAATAAAATATTTATAATCTTTATTAAATGTTTTAAATTTTAGAACTTACTATGCATACACCTTTTACTTATGTAAATTATAAAAAATTAATTAAATTAATCAAAATAATTTTAGTTCAATTAATTATCATCTCTTTTAATTTAATTTGATTAAGAATTAAGAGAAAGAAGTTAAAAAAAAAAACAATTAATTCAATTAATAGATCTTTAATAAATCAGTTAATAGAGCCGACCATTCAGTTAATCGGTTGATGGAGCTTTTGCACGCTTCTTAATGCTAGTTTATAATTAAAAAGTAAAATTATACTAATATTATTCGATTTATTTTAAGGAAAACTGCAATTTAGACCAAACAAGTTTCCAGTAATCCTAACAGGTTGGATTTTCTGGAAGCTTACTTGACTGCCTAATTCTCTCAAATCTCTATACGTTTTAACCGAAGGGAAATTTCCAGTCTTCATGAATTAAGAACCTTTTGTCTGAATTCTTATTATTAAGAAAAAAAAAAAAAAAAGCTATTTTTAACTTTATCTAAATAATCTCCCAATCCGATTCACAAAATCCCATCTCTTGTGATTCGGATTTGTTGGTTTCGCCGGATAGTTCAAGATTGTTCCTTCTCTCCTTGCTAGATCCTGGATGATGCTGTTCATTAGCCCGCTTCGATAGCCTTGACTTCGAAGAAAATGCCTCCCGAATACTTTTCTGTTCCAGAAAAACAACATTAAATGTCAGATTCAACTAACGAAAAAATAGGAAAAAAAAAGCTTGCCTCTGGCAGAGGTGTTCACGTTAAACATCTGTGAGGAGCTGTGTTTCTCAAACTCGGTTCTCGGTTGTATCGGATAAGGATATGTTTAATTTTTTTAAAATTGTTTTCATGAATTTGAAGGGCTACTTGAGGATCATATACCCATATGCTATATCCAAAGACGGACATGAGTGAATACTTCAAGAAAAATAAAGAGTCGGAGTAATATAAGTGAGGAACCATAATTTACCCAAGGAACAAAGTTGGAGGGAAGGTGAGCGTATCCTACCTTGAATGACCGGCGTTCACGTAATTCATTCGAAAGGGAACGAAGCTCACTGCTGTCTACTATAATGCAGCTTTCTTCAACCTTTACCTTATCGAAAGATGGAACCGGAACAGAAACAGCTCCTAGATCCAATTCTGAAACCGATATATGGCTAGCCTCTTCTGCAACAGAATCATTTACTTTCATCATTACAGTACAAAGTTTTACTTTAACTAAAAGACGGTGGTTTTCTTCCTTCTGATTCTAGAAGAGATTATGTTAATTTAATGTGGAAACTACCCTGACTCTCAGATAATTACTGCTTGCACAGTTTTCAGGGTTTTCGAGGGCAACATATACGGGAACCCACAAAGAGAATTAGAAAAACAAAAGATACACGGATATATTGTACAAATGAAGTACCTAATGAGGTGTCATCTAGGGTAGAATCAATGTCCTGAGGTTCATCCTTGCAGGCTCGAGCCAAAATTAAACAATCAGATGATACGTCACCTGAACAATGAGCAAAGGCACTCTCATCCTCTGTACTTTGCTCTGAAGATAAACCAAAATGTACATCCTCAACAGATTCGACAGAAGAGGCATGGATCTGTTCCTTCTGAAAGCGATCTTCATCAATACTTATGTTCAAATCTTCATTGGCTATAACCTCAGCATTTTGCACCAGAGACAAGTTAAGTTCATCCATCGAATTGGTAGGAGATGAAGGGAGCACATCTTGCATTAGTTCTGTGCAGAATTGTTTAACATTAGCACCCGCCGTCTGCAACTGGTCTTCAACATATTGCAACGTTTCCTAACATCAAAATTTCGAGATATTAGCAGAATTCAAGAAACTAATTAAGATACAGACAGTAGAGGCATCAAAAGTGAAGTTTATTAATGTATATAAAGCAGCAATAGTGTTCATATTTTAATTTTACAAGCGCAAAAGGATGAACAGTAACCAATACCTGGCACACCATATCATCCACCTCCAAGCACATAGCTTCAAACTTCTGATAAATGTTGCCAACCCAGCCTATGCCTTTAGATTTGCTATCCATATTGAACCAAAACAAGGATGCTTTAATTCACCTCTCAGGTACAGAAGCAGGTTAAATCACTCTACCTTCCCCTCGGGTGTTAGATAAAACTGCAAAATGCCATAATTCAGGATTTATATTAGGAAACTCTACATGCAAACACAAACAAGAAACGTTTCATCAAGTAGTCAAAACTTTAATTCCCAGACAGAGATGCTACAACATCGTATTTCCAGCAATACTCATTATCGTAATATTTCAGCAAAAATTGGTTGAAATCACAAAAACAAATTAAGATTTGGGGACCAACTAGTTAAAGAACATGCAGACAAGTCTCCGAAATTGCAGTCTAGCAGTCAAAAAGCATCTGGAAATCTTTCTTTTCAAGTTCCGACCTCTAGAACTTAATCAAACCGAATGGTTCTAGAGTTTAGAAAATTAAGATAAAGTGGAAGGAACAAGACAATCAAAACTAGCCCCTTTCTACATGCAGTGAATTCTTTTATTCCCAATTTAGGTTTCTTAAAAAGGTAAAGGTTTATTCAACATTCAAAAACAGAGGGACTGCTTCAAGGATTTTAACAACTCCAGACGGTAGGGTGAACCCAACCTATCAAAATTCTATGTAAGTTGCAATGCAGACAAAATTTGTTGAAAGTTTTTAAGTAACAATCTCAATTTGACCATCAAAGCTTCCAAATTCAACACCAAAAAAGTAATGAGAAGCAATAAACAATAACAAACTAGAGCCAAAGAAAAAGAAATTCATAATCTAAAAAAAGAAAAGAAAAAAAAAAACTCATATAATCAGCATGCAGAAGCAGAGAAATTTAAAGAAAACAAAAACACCCAGACGATCAACAATTAGAAATATTATTATTAGTAAACTGTTAAGCTATTAGCAGATTATTAAAAAAAAAACAAAAAACCCAAAGTTTAGATGATCGATTCGACTTGTTACTGCAGGCCGGACAAAAACTTGACATGAACAAAAACGAAAGAAGGGACTTACAGGTTTTTCTTAGGCGTCGAAAAAACCAAGAGAAAACTCCAAGAGGGGAAGATTCTCAATTAAACCCTTTGCTCAGTTAGTCCAAACCCCAACTCAAGTAGAGCAAGGAAATACGGCCAATATTTATTAAAAAAAAATAAGGCTAAACTATTAAAGAACCTTAAATTTTATAATTTTATTTAAATAAATTTT
>JAQSVH010000011.1:8583944-8597165 GCA_029448705.1 Adansonia digitata | reverse complement strand
ATTATTTATTTTAATTAAAAAAATTCTTACCGTTTTATCTCATTATGAAAAAGATGCTTTGTAAATATAATTTCAAGCCTTTACGTTAGATTTCATAATTATTCATCACATACAGAATCAAAAGATCACACTGAAAGATTTTAGAAATCACACCCGCATAGCACTTAATTCATTCTTGCTGGAATTCTTAATTTGGCTGCTATAATATAGTCCAAATTTGCAATATGGGATTTGAAAGTTATAATCTTTTTCAGCTTAATTTTTTTAATATAAATAAGGTCATAATTTAGAGATAAAAAAATTATAAATATTAAAATTTAAATTTTAAACTTATTATTATCACTATACTTACACGAATCAATTTAACTACTAATTAAATTTTTTTCAACTTAATTGAGTTCTTATTTTTATATATATATATATATATATGTGTAATTTTTGTTACGCGTAACCTTCCCATCACAATCATATAAACCTAGTAGTGTGTAGATTTAACTATAATTTATTAATTTTTTTCATGTAGATATAGACAATACATTTGATCAGGTTATATATATATATGTGTGTATATATTTATATATTTATCTTCATCCACATGAGGTATATAAGTATATATTTATATATTGATCTTCACCCACCATCATATATCGTCGATTCCCTCAACCCTCAACCGTCAACAAGCTGCTCCACTAACAACCTTTGAATCTTTTATCTTCGCTTATACACTTCTCTCTGTCGACCCATCTTCTTAGACGGTATATGCCAAACCAAAATGGCCGGAACTTCCAGCAACGTTCATTTCCATGACATACCAGATGCCATTCTCTCCGCCGTATTCTCTTTAGTTACCGATACTCGCTCACGCAATGCCATGTCCCTTGTGTGTCTCAAATGGCTCTCGCTTGAGCGCTCCACTCGCAAATCCCTCACTCTCCGTGGCAACATCCGTGATCTCTTCCTCCTGCCGACTTGCTTTCGAGCTGTTACCGATCTTGACCTGTCTTTCCTCTCCCCATGGGGACACCCTCTTCTTGATTCCTCTCCAAACCCACTTCTTCTTGCTCAATTCCTTGGAAATGCATTTCCATTAGTGGTTTCTCTCGTTGTTTATGTCCGGAACCCCTTAACTCTCCATCTTTTAGCCCCCCAGTGGCCTAACTTACGACACATTAAGCTCATACGTTGGCATCAGCGTCCGCCTGCACCCATCGGCTTTGATTTTATTGCACTTTTTGAGCATTTCCGTGTGCTCTCTTCACTTGATATTTCACATTTTTATTGCTGGACTGAGGATCTTCCGCCAGCAATCGAAGCATACCCTTGTATTGCAGCTTCTCTTTCCCATCTCAATATCCTAAAGCATTCTTCAACTGAGGGATTCAAGTCCCATGAGCTTTTAGCCATTACTGCCTCCTGTCCAAACCTCCGTGAATTGCTTGCAACATGTATATTTGACCATCGATTCATTGGATTTGTTGGCGATAAAACCTTGCTTGCTCTTGCTACAAATTGTCCTCGCCTCTCTCTCCTTCACCTTGTTGATGCTACTTCTGTATCCAATGTCAGGCCGGACCCAAATGATGAGGGTTACACATCTGAAGATGCAAGTATCAGCCATGTTACACTTGGAGAAGTATTTGCTGGATTGCCACTGCTTGAAGAGTTGGTTCTCGATGTTTGCCACAATGTTAGGGATGCTTGGCCAGCGTTGGAGTTGCTTAATTCCAGGTGCCCCAGACTTAAATCTTTGAAGCTGGGACAGTTCCATGGAATCTGCAGGGGTATAGATTCTCGACCAGATGGAATCGCCCTATGCCCAGGGTTGGAATCTTTGTCTATCAAGAACTCTGCTGACTTAACTGATACCGCTCTGGTAGCCATCTCTCTTGGCTGCCCCAGACTTTCCAAGTTCGAGGTTCGAGGATGCAAGAGAATCACAGCAACAGGGATGTGGAAATTGACTCATGTTCTTCGGAAAACTTTGGTTGATGTGAGAATTTCTTACTGCAAAAACCTCAATGCCGTTTCATCATTGCAGGCGTTGGAACCAATTCGAGACCGGATAGAAAGACTCCACATAGATTGCGTGTGGGAAAGTGTTGACCAATCAGAAGGCCAGACAGGCATTCCAAGTCATCATCAACCAGGAGAATTAGAGAACTTCCAAGCAGGGAAACCAGGCGTCATCAGGAAAAAGAATTGCAAGTCCAACGATATGGGGAATGAGAATTTGTTCTCTTCTAGGACATGGACTAAGTTACACTATCTTTCCCTTTGGATTGCTGTAGGTGAGTTGCTGAGTCCATTACCTTTAGCCGGTTTAGATGATTGTCCTGCACTGGAAGAGATAGAAATAAAAATTGAAGGTGATTGCAGGGATCAACCAAAGCCATTCATGGATGCATTTGGGCTGAGTTCCTTAGCCTGCTATCCAAGGCTTTCAAGGATGCTCCTAGACTGTAGTGGAGTGATAGGTTATGCTCTTACTGCACCTATGGGTCACGCAGATTTGAGCTTGTGGGAGAGATTTTTTCTTAATGGAATAGAGACTTTGCATCTTAATGAGCTCAGCTATTGGACCGCGCAGGACATGGATGTGAATCAGAGAAGCCTTTCTCTCCCAGCAGCAGTATTGCTGGCGCAATGTGGGAGTCTAAGGAAACTTTACATACATGGAACTGCTAATGAACACTTCATGATGTTCCTGCTGAGAATTCCAACGATCAGGGACGTACAACTTAGAGAAGATTATTACCCTGCACCTGAGAATGATACAAGCACGGAGATGAGGGTGGAATCATGCTGTCGATTTGAGGCTGCTCTTAGTAGTGGCAGCCGCCGGGTACCCGATTAAAAATTGGTGGGCTTGAGTTGCTAAATCCTAGGTCCCGCTGTAAGATGTACGGTGGAGCGTAACTTCATCCAATAAAATTAAGAAAATGATGAGGCATATCATCAATGCAAAGAATTGGAATCTCATAAAGGAATAGGTGGGAAATAAAATGTGGCACCGTTGGGGATTTGGGGGAGAATTTAAAATTAGTGCATCAATGGGAATACATAGAAGACCTATAATTTTTGGTGGTTATACTAATTGATATTGCACATGCATATGTAAGGTTTGGAAAATTATTCTGGATCGGATTTAAAACTTAAATCTCGACTCATAATACATGCATACATAATAAACACTTGAATTTAATTATCATATCAATATAATTACATAAGGGTAACCACTCAAAAGTCTACTCATCTCAGTATTAGCTGCTCGCTATACTACTCAGAAATTTGATTGCCTTCTTCTGATTTAATTGGTATATTGAAAAGCAAGAAAAAAGGGAAAAGAAAGAAAAATCACCATGACTGCTGTTTTCTTGTACAGAGCTAGCTTTTTAAGTTAATTTTGTCATAATATCCCCCAACGCCCATTATGAGAGATTGAGAGTTAAATTGGCTGCAAGATTTTCCAAATCAAAGAGCAGAGAAAGTTTGTCCTAAGTCTAAACAACACATCGGATTGAACTTCAATTCAGTAACTTTAATTTAAATTTAATAATTTATGTACGAATTTAACTTATATTTATATAAATTTTAATATATTTATATATTTATATTATTATCTATAATATTATATAATATTTTACGTCATACTTTAATTATAACTGCTCGAAAGTCCAAACCTTAGTTGATGACCATTTATAGAGATTCTTTTGGCAGCATGATGGCAAATAAGTTATGGCCCATTAACATTAACGTGCTCAAAAGCCACAATTTCAGGCATCGTCTCCCTAATGATGCCCACTTTGGTAGAATGTTTCCTTCTTCCCTTCGCCCCTTTCAAGCTATAAATGGATCCATAATTTTTTTTTTATTTAAAATTCATAATGCACCCATTTATACAAAGGTGGGGAATTTTGAACTATTTTAGCTCCATCTGTTTTTATGAATGAAAATTTTGAATTAAACGAATGATTATTAATTTGAGAATCACTGCTTCGGATTGTGTGGTAGATAAATTTGTTTTATTTATTTATTTAAAGAAATTTGAATGTACAAGCATTAACCTACAAAAAGAATAGGGGAAAAATAAAGCAAAAGCACAATGACCAACCAACTAGATCCATCTTTTTTAAAAACAGACTGGAAATGAATTAAATATGAGATAGAAACTAGTTTTAATCCAATTTGAATTATTATTTAATTAATAAAAATATTTTTATATTTAAAATTAATATTAAAAATATAAATATAAATATAAATATAATTTTAAAGATTTTAATGCTTCTAAAATAAAAAAATTGTGAATATAACAAATCAAATAATTTCATAAACTATTCTATTTTTTTTTTAAAAAAAGAGCTTATAATTTTATTTTTTTGGTATTTTTTTGTCTATAATTTTATTGTGTTCTAGTAGATTTTCTCCTTTAATTTGTATTTAAAAAGTCATTGTATCAAACACAAGATTGACTTAAGATAATAGCTTATTTTGATATAAATTAAAAATTAAGATTGATTTAAGTATAAATTAATAGTTAAAAGTTTATTTGAATTAATAAAAGTAAAAAAAATTATTTAAATTAAATAATAAAGTTTAGAATTTTTTATCGTTTAATCTTAAAACAAAATATTGTTTTATACGAGGCAATTAGGGAAGAATAAAATGAAAAGAAAAAAAAAATTAAAATAAAAGGAAAATGAAGTAAGAATGAAGCAAAGTCCACCCAAAGAGTTAATTTTACGAACAAAAAGGAACATGTGGGAAAAGCACATGGCTGCGAGCGCTGAGGCTACTCGGCCGTACGCAAAGGCAAAAGGAAATTAAAAAAGGGAGGGAAGCGCCGGGGGGGGGGGGAGGGGGACTATTGCAACGACGCTGATGCTGCATATGACTAATTGCCTACGTGCATTAATTAACCGCCTTCAACTTGGAACAAAAATTCATATGAAAGACAAAACTTAACCGACACAAGCCAAAAGAAAATATCTTCAACCCTCGAAAGCTTCCCATTTTTTGAAATTATCAATGCTCTTTTATCATGTTAGATCAGCATTTCTGAAATCATTTAGCCGCTTCGTGAAGTAATAAAAGATTATTAATGCTCCTTTACCTGGATGCTATATAATGGGGAGCAAGCAAAGAACTTCCAGGTATGCAACCCCCAAAGAACAGAAAGCAATGGAAAACCACTATCACACCCTTAGCTTGGCACCGAACCAATGTGGTTCAAGCTTGGTTCAAACCATAGACGCACCTCTTCCTCTAGTATGGTCCATACTTCGCCGCTTCGACAACCCACAAGCCTACAAGAAATTCGTGAAGAGTTGCAAGTTGAGTGTCGGCAACGGTGGCATCGGGAGCGTGCGTGAAGTGATGGTCGTGTCGGGGTTGCCGGCGGCCACCAGCACGGAGAGGCTGGATCAACTTGATGATGACCTGCATGTTATGATGGTAAGCATTATCGGTGGAGATCATAAGCTTGTCAATTACCGTTCAACTACTACTTTGCATGAAATTAGTGAAGAAGGAAATGGTGGGAAAACGGTGGTGGTAGAATCGTACGTGGTGGATGTCCCGGCGGGGAATAGCAAGGAAGATACCTGTTCTTTTGCTGATATGATCATTGGGTGCAACCTTAGGTCATTAGCTAGGGTAACAGAGAAGTTGGCCAACGTTTAGGAATTTAGTCAATTTATGCCTCTCTCTTTTCTTTTTCCTCCTTAATTAAGTTTTTCTTAATTATAGGAGATGGGCTACAAAACACTTTTCTTCCCGATTCTTGAAACCTTTCATGGGTTTTTCTTTGTGGGAGATGTTTTTTAAACTAAGTGTTATTAGTTTGATATTATTGCTACAAATGAGCTGCTACTGATAACTTTCACAATGTTAAACTGCTTTCATTTCCCTTTCATTTGCTCTGTGCTTTCACAGTGCATTGGTAATCAAATTTCTTTATAGGCCATTGAAGAGTCCACCATGTCTTCTAGGTACAAACTAGGGACCAATATTCGCACTCGATCATTAACGAAGGGCTCACTTTGATGCTACGATATAAATTGTTTTGTTTGTCCTTTTTCAAGGGCCTCAAGCCCTATCGATTTATATGTTGTGAACTTATCATTGAGATGCAAGAAACTAAACTTTCTCATTGAGCCTGTTACTTGGTCCACCCGTAGGCCTTGCTTGGTCCTAGTCGTGGTTTGGGCTCTAGTTCTACCGATATACGACAACCTAACAAAATTTGGAAATTGAAAGCTATCTATCCTTCCATACCAAGGAATAGGATGAAGTAAAGTTCACCTCAATCCAAGTAATTTGATATGATCTTTGCTGCTCTGACAGATGAAAAATACCCATTGATTTTTAATTTAAAGATTGGCACGAGATACAACTGACTACCTCTACCTGTGAGTAGTTGCCAATTGGCATCAAAGTTGCCAATTTTCCTCGAAATTTCTCAGCCATAGAGATATTTAATGTTTTCTCAATCAAATCTGCCACGTGGGTTGCTTATTAGACTGGACAATGTTATTTTCAAGCTTCCTGCATCTAGTAATCTAACATCCTTGATGTCGTTTTGACAGGGGTGTCCATCATTTCTCTGTTAGCTAGAATTGAGGGCATTGATGTACATAAATCAATGGGATTCAATGCTAATTAAGTAAAGTTGACCACTAGGTATACCGTCTGGTTCCAGCTACTACCCTACTCACAAGTCAAGGGCTCTCTGAAGTCTGAACAGTAGCCGAGGCACGACCACCCAAATAATTTGGTATAACTGAAAAAACTAATTTACTACAACAAATTATTCAACATAAAAGTCCCAGTATTTCTTTAAAATATTTTCCAAAATCATCAGTTATTTTGGTCTGTTGGCAAAGAATGATACAAGTAATAGTATTAGTATTTTAAACATGCAAGGGCGGTAAAAAGAATTGGATTTTTTTCCCTTTGAAATTGAAATGTTCTTGAGCTGACTGGTAGGCATGGCTTACTTAGTTTTCTACCTTATATAAAATCCAATGTAGATTTAGATCAGACATCACTGGCAACCCAATTGAGAAAATGGATTTACAGAGAAATGCATTGACTTTCTTTTTCTTGTTATTGGCTTCAATAACATGTCTGTCTTCTATCCTTCCTACTGAATACTCCATTGTTGAACATCATGACCTTGATGCATTTCTTTCAGAGGAACAGGTGTTGGAGATCTTTCAAAAATGGAAAGTAAAGCATCGGAAAGTGTACCAGCAGGCTGAGGACGCTGACAAAAAGTTTGGAAATTTTAAGAGAAATCTGAAGTATATACTCGAGAGTAATGCAAAGAGAAAATCAACAAAGAGGGAACATCGTGTGGGATTGAACAAATTTGCTGATATAAGCAATGAGGAGTTCAGGGAAGCTTACTTGTCAAAGGTGAAAAAACCAATCAACAAGGGCAGCAATCTATCGAGGAACACGAGGAGAAAGGTGCAGTCTTGTGATGCACCATCATCCTTGGATTGGCGAAACTATGGAATTGTGACTGGTGTCAAGGACCAGGGATCCTGTGGTAAGTTTTCCTTATCTGGTTTCATAATCGACTGATCGAGTACTGCTTTAGAATTTATTTTCAGGATTTTATTTAAAAAATATACCGAGTATGCCTATCATTTTCAGCATACCGTAAACATGCATTCCTAAAAGTTGTCTTTCTTTGTGAGTTGTTACACCTTTTTGGTTGCTGGTCGGTGATTCTTGGGCCGCGTTGACATGAACATGTCATGATCAACAACAGAAGCAATAAAACAGAATTTATTATATCCAATTCAGTGATTTGAATATTAGTCATGAACCAGAAATGTGATATTGAAAAAGATTCGTCCTCAGCTAAGGACGAGGCCTAAGTTTTATTTTAAGCCTGTCTTCAGTAAACCATAGGAGCTGCTTTTCCTATTTTAAGCCTTAAAAACTCTTTAGAAATGTTTGCAAGATAGAGCTGCTATGATGGCATTAAAAGGACACTATGTTATGTTTACAGGAAGTTGTTGGGCATTCTCTTCAACTGGAGCCATAGAAGGAATAAATGCCTTAGTTACTGGAGACCTTGTTAGCCTATCAGAACAAGAACTTGTGGATTGTGATAGCACCAACTACGGGTGTGACGGGGGATACATGGACTATGCTTTTGAATGGGTTATAAATAATGGTGGTATCGATACAGAATCTGACTATCCCTACACTGGAGTGGATGGAACATGTAACATCACCAAGGTCTAGTTCCTTTCACCTATTAAGAATTAACTCTCCTGTATCATAATTCATTTGAATTGCGATTTTTTAAAAAGATCTTCCGTTCTGTCTTCTATTACTGATTCGTTGTAATTGTCATTGATCAGGAGGAAACCAAAGTTGTATCTATTAATGGCTATCAAGATGTAGAGGAATCAGACAGTGCGCTCTTCTGCGCTGTTGCTCAGCAACCCGTTAGTGTGGGAATTGATGCTTCCTCAATTGATTTTCAACTTTACACTGGTGTAAGTGTGTTTTTTTGTTTTTTTTTGGTTCAGTAATTAGATAACGAACCTGGAAACTTTTCTTAAAATGATATTCTGGCCAGTGAAAATTTGTGTGGGATGCATGATCAGGGAATCTTTGATGGTAGCTGCTCAGATAATCCAGATGACATTGATCATGCTGTATTAATAGTTGGTTATGGCTCAGAAGATAATGAAGATTATTGGATAGTGAAGAATTCGTGGGGAACAAGCTGGGGAATGGATGGATATTTCTATCTAAAAAGAGACACTGATTTACCATATGGTGTTTGCGCTGTCAATGCCATGGCCTCTTATCCAACTAAAGAATCCTCTTCACCATCTCCTTATCCATCGCCTAGTGTTCCTCCTCCTCCACCACCACCACCTTCAACTCCACCACCACCCCCATCTCCTTCACCAAGTGAATGTGGAGACTTTTCCTATTGTCCAAGTGATGAGACTTGCTGTTGCCTTTTCGAATATTTTGATTCTTGCATAATATACGGCTGCTGTGCATATGAAAACGCCGTTTGCTGTGCTGGGACTGAATACTGCTGCCCTAGTGATTACCCCATTTGTGATGTCCAAGAAGGACTCTGTCAAAAGGTACGAAAAACCATTCCCTAATATACAAAACATGGCATTCATAATAAGTTGCACCACATTGGTCCAGTGTCTAGTTGAGTTTTTTAACTTATAAGCAAACAGTACAAGATAAATTTAGTAGTATTTATAGTCAAATTTCTTCTGCACTTCCATTCAAATTCATTATAAGCAACTCTTTTCTGCATTTATTATCTTCAGAACGCTGGAGACTCTCTCGGAGTGGCGGCTAAGAAGCGAAAGATGGCTAAGCACAAGTTGCCATGGACTAAAGCAGAGCAAACAGAGAAGACATATCGACCCTTGCAGTGGAAGAGGAACCCTTTTGCTGCAATGCGCTGAAAAAAAATTAAAAATACTTGTCATTATTCACCTAGGCTTCGTAATATGAACATCTTTACATATTAGGATTAAAAAATAAACGCCTGTTGGTTTTCTGCAATTTCCTTTTTTTTTTTTTTCCTATTACACAGCTACATGCTCAAATCTAGTAATTAGTTGCTGAAACTATTGTCAGTTACGCCAACCGGGGATAAGCAAAGAGAAAACCGTTAGTTATGCCAACGGGGGATAACCAAAGAGAAAACCTTGTTTTTCTCTCCATAGTTTGAAAGATCGTGTTCAAGATTGGGCTGAAAATTTTATTTAGTCCAGGAGACTCTAATTTCGGTGGTGGACTGCAAGTTTGCATGTAGGAGGCACTACATATTCTCTAATGAATTAAAGACAACAATAATCCTCTACTCATAAAAGAGTTAGTACTAACTTGAAAAGTTTGTCTCAGAACTCATGACATTCAAGTGCTTGATTTAAGATGATAATTATTGAGTCAATGGCTTTGGAGTCTCAAAGTCTTTACTATGCAACTCTATCTATTAATAAGCAATCCTTACAGATCTAAACATTTGGGTCAATGATTGCATGTACTTTTGCTCAAGAAATGAGTTGAATGCCCTTTCCTTCAAAAAAATCATGTCTGGCAAAACTTTATTAAAACCCCAAAATCCAATGAGTCTTAAAGCCCATTCCTTTCTGTAGTTTAATCTGTAAGGGCCTAGATTCAGATAATTCCAAAGAGGGTAGATCATTATTTCATGCATCATTGAGTTCTAAGGCTTTTAGTTTTGGGCTTTACCTTTCTCTTCCTTTGTTCGCTCTGGCAAGAACAAGACAAGCTGAAGTGCGGTTCAGGGTCCAAATTTCCGCCTCAGACCTACCATGTGCAGCAGCTGTTGCTTTAGCTGAAGGATGGGCCCTACATTACTCGGAGTGTGACTTGGGGCATTGAGCAATTGAATGTTCAGGATGCATGGAAATGATTTTTTGTTAAGAGTGTTGGGTTTTGTCCGTCTCTATCGCTTTTTTCCCCTTTCAAGTTCAATGACCAAACTATATTACAAGTGCAGTGCCATTCTTGTCTGTCTTTTGGTATAATATAATAAAAGTTGGAAGAAAATTAGTATATATATATATATATATAAATATCTACGAGTTCGCTAATAGTTTCTTACTTGTTATCATCTTTTTTGTACTTTTATTTGGGTAAACAAAACAAGACCCAAGTCTTGATATTGAATATATAAAATGGAGATAAGCAATCAAATTGTTAAGCCCTGTTAAAACCATTCCATATTTGGTTTATATATTGATGGAAGTGGGACATGAAACTCACAAGAGAATTTCATAAATTGTTAGCGGGGCCATTGAAACAAACTGAGAAAATTGAAAATGCCCCATGTGGGAGAAGCAAGCACTTCGACTAATAAATCCTCTAAGCACTTGATCTGGGCCATGGAATATGGATTTGTCCTATTCTATTCAAAAATATTGTATTAAATACCCTTGTAACACATAAGATACAGTCAAGATTGGCAGACGCCAGACCTTAAAGTGACGGATCTCTGGTAGACTAAACAAGAGATAATGGGATTTGAAAAATGAGATAACACATGTTTTGGAGCCGCTGATTAAGGCTAATTAGAGAATATATTTCGACAAATCAAAGCCACTAAAAGGTAGGCCATTTTGCATAACTGAATCATCTCTAAGCAATTTGACGACAAAGAGCTTCCTAGGGTACGTATGTGTGTTTACGCTAAAGGATTCTGGTCTGCCTACCTTCATTAAGTGAGAGCAGCTGTATCAATTAAAAGAATTAAATTTTAATTTTTTTTTAAAAAATTTCAAATACATTAAATAAAATAGACTCTTGTTTAGTTGTTTATTTTTTAACTTACAGGCAGGTTTCAAACGAGTACAAGATAGAATTGGAGGTTTTTGTCTTGGGTTATTGTCTATGTCAATGTCTTATCACTTACCAACCATGCAATTGAAATCAAAAAAGAAGGGGAAAAACAAAAAGAAAATAAGTTGCTTAGCTAGTGGAGAAACCAGTCACGTTATTCAAGAAAAAAGTGAATATGGAAGGACAAGGACTTGTGTACATAGAAAACTTTTGATTTTTGTGTCGTGGCTGCCTTTGCGTGAAGTGTAAAGGCAAATGAAACTTGGCTCCAATCCATATTCGGAGCTCACTCTTTTTCCTGGAAATTAAATCATAGACAATGATTGATTAATGCTGCGTCGACTCCATATGATAATGCAGTGTCGGTAGCATTTTTTTATATTAATTATATTTAAAATATTATATAATTTATAAAAAAATTTTAATATATTAACAATTTTTATAATATACATTATAAAATATTTATATATTTAAATTCTATTTATATTATTTATATAATTAATTTTTACATCATCACGTAATCTTATTATATTTAAAAATATTAATTTTAGTCAGATTTAAAAATAACTCAATCGGACTTGTAGTCTATAAGAGTAGTTGTAGGAGTATTAAGAAGGACCGTTGGGGTTAACAGCTTGGTTCCGTCCCCCCAACTGTGTCGCTCGTGACCACACAGTGACCTCCTTCACTCTTCAATTATGCAAAAATCCAACCAATAGCAAGTTTTTCTTTTCATAATCATTATCTTCTTACCTTAAATTCTGACAAACACCCATTTCACACCGTGATTTTAGTGTTATTTAACACTTTTCCAACCCCTCCTCCAATTTGTTTCCATTGTTGATTGAATTTAGAAAATGTAGTTTTACTTTTGATGGATCTTTCAAAATTTCTAGCTCTGTTTGTTTACCTTCTTGGCTTCCTAACACTGCAAAAAGTATTTTAACTCTTAACATTTATGCAATAGATGAATTATTTAAAGTTATATTTGATGTTAGAATCTTTAAAAAATAAATTTTTTTATGTTTATTCTTAAAAATTTTTAATAAGATTTTATTATTTGATTTTTTTGAACAGTATCAAATTATATTAATATTTATATTTAATATTTATATATTATCGATTAATGAAATGATCTTATTTTATTAAATTTTTTAAAAATTAAATCAAAATAATTTTATTTTAATGATATATTAATTATATTTGTTGATTTAATCAAATCTATTATAAATGAAAAAGGAAAATGATCACAATAAACAAAAAAAAAAAAAGCAAGACGGTTGATGTCAAACGCGACATGCAGTCTTTAATAGGACAGTTTATCCCTCTCGAAAGTCTTAAGTAGAATGGAATCTACAGTCTGTGACTCAAACTCTGTATCTGAATCCCAAATGCAGAATACATAGAAAAGAAAAGAAAACTCAAGAAAAAGAAAAGCGCAGCAGCGTCTCCAACCTCTCTCTTTCTCTCTTTTTTCTTGACATTTCTTTATCCTCACTCATTCCCTAAACTCTTGGCACCATTTCAGGACACCCCCAAAAGCCCAAAAAGCATCAAACAACTCACTCATCTCTCTCTTACACAGAGCCACGGGTACGTCTTTCTTTTCGTTTGTTTCAGCTAATGATCTTTCTGATTCACCAAAACGACTTACTTCAGCAAATGTTTACGTTGTTTAAAGGTTGAAAGGATCAATGGGTTTATGTTAAAAGTAAAAGGTTCTTGTTTCCTTTGTCAGTTATTTTTTCTTCTTCTATTTGGTTTGGCAATTTTGAAAAGAGAGAGAGAGAGAGAGAGAGATGAATTTTAGGCTGTGTTGTTAGTTTAGAGATTTGTTGTACATGAAGTTTTTCG
>JAQSVH010000011.1:8491810-8507653 GCA_029448705.1 Adansonia digitata | reverse complement strand
CTCCACATTATAGCTATTCATTTGAACCAAATCCTTGAATTGAAAAATAGTGGGGAATGAGGGGGGAATCGCATAGCTATTCCCCCAACCAAACGTACAGTTAAGGTATTATTATGTCTAAGTTAATTTAAAATGAAAATATAAATGTATTCTTTGTTAATTATTAATATTTTTATTTTTTGTTATCATTTTTTCACTTAAAAATTTTTTTACTATAAAATTACCTTTAATCGTTATTAAATTAAATTATACTTTCAGATATACATGATAAATATTTAAAACTTATGTCAATATGAATTATTTTAACTAGTTGAATACTCATTAATGCATTGGTAAGTACTAGGGTTTGAGTTTTACTAGCAACCCCACTTTATGGGTGATACTTAAGTATCATTGTTAGGCTTTTTCTAAGGCCTGGGATAAATTCTGATCCTAAATTTAGATTATCTCTTCTCATTTAAATTTTTTTATACGAAAAATAATTTAAATTTAGCTTTAACTCAAATATATATATTAATTTTTACATTAATATATTATATTATTTTTTTAAAAAATAAAATAATTGTCATTATTTTAAAAAGTTCAATAATAAAAAATGATTAGAAATGAAAAACAAAAAATTAAAAAAAAATCATATTTTTAATATTTAAAGTAAAATTCGAATAACTACTAGTTTAGTTACCAAAATACTATATATACTTTTTCAAGAAATAAATTGTAATTTTATTCTTCTTTCTCCTTTTTATTTTTTTCATTTTTTTTCCTTTAACCAATTTCATTAATACTAAACTTTTAAATAACGTTAATTAATTAATTTAAATAAAATATGTTAATTAATTTATTTCAAAATTAATACATTAATTGTATTAAAAGATAATTTTAAGTTATATTTGTAGTTTAAAAAATTTTCGAGTGAAAAAGAATAAAAATAAAAAACTATCTTGTAAATAATATCTTAAAAAGGTTAGTGTATGCTTTACAAAACATCAAGAGGTAAATGAGTGTTTTTTACAAACTACAGGTAAATGACCCATAAAGAAAAAAGGTCATTTAATTTCAAGTTGCATTTTTATTTTTTTAATAAAGTTTAGGATTTGCATCACATTTGCTTGCATGTCCTTTGTAAACAAATATAAAATCCCAATCTGTAAACGTGCCGCCCCTCTCTCCAGTCTCCTCCCCCCCACCCCCTCCCCCCATTTTTAAAAGGACCACCCTCCTTGTTTCTTCTTCTTCTTCGACCTAACCCCTTCTCTCTCTCTCTCTCTCTCTCTCTCTCTCTCTGCTTTGCTCCTCCTCTGGGATTAATCAACTGTCACCGTAAACTCTTCTGATCATCAATCATGGACGTCGGTGGTAGTAGTTTAAACAAAGCCAGTAGACCTTTTGTTACTGAACAACAATTAGAACGAAACGACAACTTTTCGATAGAAACTGGCGCTGAATCTCCTCCGTCTACTACTTACAACGACATGAAAATCGCTTCTCCTAAGAAGGGGTAATTTTCTTTCTTTCTTTTCTTGTTTTTGCTGAGAGAACTCAAAATTCTGTGAAGTTCGTTGTTTGCATTTTCCTTTTGTTTTTGTTTTGACGTAATGGGGTTTTGTTACAGTAAAAAATCCATACACAAAACAGTGGTGTCAGTGCCAATCAAGGACGTTGAAGGTTCGCGCCCAAAAGGCGAGAGTGCTCCACCGTCTGATTCTTGGGCTTGGCGAAAGTACGGCCAAAAACCAATCAAAGGCTCTCCTTACCCCAGGTAACTAAAGCACTAACTACTAGCAGTAAATTTAACCAATGTTTGTCTGCGTCGAAGCGTAACTTTCAAAGTTTAGGATTCCATTATCATCTGCCGTTGATTAAGGTTTCTGTTTTGATCGTATGGCCGGCAGAGGTTATTACCGGTGTAGTAGCTCAAAGGGATGTCCAGCAAGAAAACAAGTTGAAAGGAGTCGCGTGGACCCTAGAATGTTGGTGATCACGTACTCCTGCGAACACAATCACCCTAGGCCCGCGTCTCGAAACAACACCGCCGCCGTTAAACCAGCTGCGGCGGCGGCAGTAGCAGCAGAGGCAGAAGCGGAGACACCAAACACGACGGCGACGGCTGTGAAGCCCAAGCCATCTACGTCGGAGCCCGACATGGAACCGGAATCAGGGAGGGAAGAGAGGTTCACTGATCTGACAGAGGACTTAATTCTTACAACGAGGGATGAATTCCCTTGGTTCGGAGAGATAGGAACGACGCCGTTGACGGTTTTGGAGAGCCCGATATTTGCGGAAAGAAACAACAGCGAGGGTGATGTGGCGATGGTTTTCTCGATAAGGGAAGAGGACGAGTCGCTATTCGCTGATCTGGGCGAGTTGCCCGAGTGCTCGTTTGTGTTTAGGCACCAACGGAATGTGGGACCACAAGTCGGGATCTGCTGACACTTGGCTAACTTTGATTTTGCAAGTGGCGGAGGTTTCAACGCCGTGCGGTGCATACCGTGTGGCACAAGATACGAAATTTCAAAAGGAAAACAACAGCCAAAGAAAAGAAAACAAAAGGGAAACGAAATTTTTATTTATATATTTCTTTTTAAAGAATCTCTTACATTACATTACGTTATCTTGTAGTGGCTACTGGCTACCAACATTTTCCGTTTGCTTTAAGGAACTTGATTGAATAGAAACAATTTTAACTTGACTGATAGCAGCATTTCTTGATTCTCAAATATGAGTTCTAACTTTGATGAAAATGATTGTAGTTGCCTGTTTAGACTTTTATGTTTCCTTTTCATACCTTTTCAAATAAGTAGCAAGTTATAATTTCTTACGTTCCATCAAAATCATAACATTTTGTCGTGAATTATCATAAAATGAACGAATTCAATGTCGCATGCTCTATGTTAACATTTCAATCTCAATCATTCACGAATTCTTATCTATAAATCTGGGTTTTGGAAGTTTGGATTGTACTAACCAAAAATAATGCAAAATAGCAGGAGCGAATTGCGATATGCATCTAAATCTTGCCTTCTTAAATGACTATATTTTTTTATTTCAGATACATGAATATCTGTGTTATATTTTTAAATTTATATCTAAATTTATGTCAGATATAAATATCGAGTATCATTATATCATAAAAAATAAAAATTAAGATAATAATTTAAGACAAGTTGGATGGCCACGACTTTCACTGAAAAAAAAAAATTGTTCTACCTAATCTTTGCTTGTTTCTTAAGCTTTTTCCCAGCTGATAAGCCGCCAGCCAAGGCAGAGAAAATTGCAATATTATAATCCCTTTTATAAAATTAAACAGAAAAAAAAAATACTAATATAATATAAGGAGTAGTTGAGGCAGAGAAGTGGGACTGAGGAAACGTTTTAATTGTTTTTTATAATTGGTTGATAATTACTGTTAAGTCAAGAGTTCAATTTTTTTAATAAAATATATATTTTAAAGTTATTATATATAAAATAATATTTTTAAATTAAAAATAATGAATAAAATTTTCAATTAGTATATTTTGATGTAATATTATTAATATTATTATAAATAATATATTAATTAATTTTAAAAATACTTTAAGCAACCCTGTTTATATATATATATATATATTTTAAAATCTGTAAGTGTAGGCAGTGGATGCTAATTTGAAATATTTTTGGTAGATTAAGCCTTGATTTGTTACTCAAAATCTTACATGTTTATAGAAGAGGTTAGGGTAACGTCACCTATGGCATATTATATATATATATATATATATAAACTATTCTTCTTATCGGTAATTGCTGCAGAGTGATGAATAAAAAATTAAAAATGCCAGCTTATATATCAGGTTTTGCCGTTCATATAGCAAATAATTTAATTGTTAATTAATTTTTTTTACTTCATTTATTATTCATTGAATTCTGATTCCTTTTATTGGATTAAGTATATATATACCTATAACCCCAACACTGATTTAATTAACTCGCATTTGAAAACATTACACGTTTAAGTCTATGAACATTGTTACCTTATTTTAAGAGTTTTGGCTTGAGCTGGCTTGAGTATTAACGCAATTGACATGATATTATAAGAGATACTTAGATGTTGCTCATTCAAGAGGATTTAGGTTCGTAATAAGTTAATTTAATAAAAATTAAAGAAAATTTGGATAAATTAGGAAAACAATTTGGTCCGACTTCATCCACAGAGCATAAAAATCATTAAGCTATTTCACATGAAAACCCCATTTCTTGAAAATTGGAAAAATATAACCCACGCTGAAGCTCATGAAATTACATGATTTTTTTTGGGGGGTTTTTTTGGTGTGATTAAATCACGCAAACTCAAGAATCCAAGTCTTGGAGAGAAGGATAATAGTAACAGGAATCCTTACATATAACTGTCTAAATTAAATTAAATATGGGATTAATAAATCAATCCTCTATTAGGAATTTGAGAATAACTATGCCCTTTTCAATCTTTTCATTTTAGATCTTTTTTTTCCAAAAAAAAAAAATTTCTACGCTTAGCATCACTCAGTCGTTCATTCATTTTGTATCTGCCCGACAATAGAAGAGACGACATATAGTATTTTCCAACAAAACAGTTGAGTCTAGCTTAGTAAACAGATACTCTAAAGCACCTATTTAAATGCAATAGTGTAAAACGCCTGTCCCTCATAATAGGCACAGCCATCAAGGAAAAAAAATGAATGAAAAATTAAATCAATCGCCGCAGATCTCCTACTGTAGGGCACTTTTTTAAGAAAATTTTACAAATCCAAGGTTTTACAGAGAAATTGATCCTTTAAACAATCAAACTTCATATTAATATCACCATCATCATCATCCTAGCTTGAGCAGCAACCCCCTTTCTTCATTGCAGACACGTCTTTACTGACATCGATTTTCTCTCCCTTGGAGGGCACAGCTGAAGCAGCCCCTTCGTCCCCCGTCTCCACAGCCCTCTTGCTCACGATATGGTAGATCTGCGTGAGAACTTCAGCAAACGCATTCTCCACGTTGGTAGCTTCCAGAGCGGAGGTTTCCATGAAGTAGAGGGACTCTTTCTCAGCGAAGGATTTCCCATCCTCGGTCGATACAGCCACGAGGTGACGGAGATCTGATTTGTTACCTACGAGCATGACTACGATGTTGGGATCTGTGTGATCCCTCAACTCTCTTAACCACCTCTCGACATTTTCAAACGTGGAGTGTCGTGTTACATCATACACAAGAAGTGCACCAACGGCTCCTCGGTAATAGGCACTTGTTATGGCACGATACCTATCAGTGTAAAAAGAGAAGTTCATTACACGATATAACAAGCAGAAGAGCACGGAACAGATGATGTCCACAAGTAAGAATGTCATGTATCTGGAATTAAAACAAATTTACCTGCAACTCTCATTTCGGTACAAAAGTTAAATACAAAGAAATAGTAAGATCAAAAGCTATCCAGCCATTTAACAACCCAATCAACCCTAATTACACTCTAACACCCATTGTAGGGTTCAATCATGCACCTGTTTCCCATGATACTAAAACTATAGTGCAGCTGTGAGTCCATGATGTCAAAGCAATTCCATCAATCTTGATCTAATCCAAATTCCAGACTATGTATACATTGTACATCTCAGCTAAACAAATTGATAAATGGGGATGTTTTAATTGTTTCTCTCGGCCTCTCTTCACCTCTTCCTTCCCCTTTCTTTCTGCCGCCCCAAGGATGAGAGGATAGAAGGAGAGCCTTATGTTCTGTTTTTCAAATCAATCACTCGCCTATAAAAACATATGACAAATTAGTTTTAAACCAAGGAAATCAAACCATACCAGGCCGTGACACCAGCAGCCCACAACAACAACAACTTTAGAGATATAAAACACATTCTATACAGAACAGAAGCAACTTCAAATGGAGCAATAGCACCATTGCCTAATTAGATACGGCTTAAGCATCACAGCCGTAGAGGCAAGATACTATTCCTCCAAGTTAACAGCAATTTAGTCACTGGCATAGTAACCCTTCTGATAGTCTAAGTAAGTGACATCCTCGTTTATTGTTTTCTCATTCTTTGGGATCTCTAAGGCCCCACAATTTCAGTAAGAAAAGTACTTAGCACAAGATAACCATATAATTATGTTTCATCATTTTTCAAATAAGAACTTCAATTCATTGCCTCAAAAAACAATCTAGGATTAAGATTAGACAATAAAGTAGAAATTTGTATAAGGGAAGAAAATGCTAGTATTTCAAATTGCATGGTTTGGAAGCCTAATTTGGCCTGCAATATGTATGAGCATGCCTCAAAAGATTCATGTGATTTGTCAACCAAGATTCGGTGGTCTTGGAGGTGGAGCAAGCAATAGTGGTAAACGAGAAATTGCTCAGCTATTCAGGGGGCAGTTGAAAATTTTGGATATATGACAGAATTGAAGATGGTAGAGGGCTATCTGGCTGGGGAGACAAAGGTGGCAGGCAGCATTTGCAATCATCATTCTCACTTTCGCAGCAATAGGTGACAATCAAACTTGGTAGTTGGTGATGATGCGGCAGATAAGACGGTAAAGATTTTTATGGTAGGAAAAAAATACAGTGCCTTGGTGGCAGCCTGGCAGCTGCAGCGCTCATGCTATTGCAACTGTACTCTGTGACACAAGATAAGGGGTGGTAGCCTTAAGGGGCTCAGCAGAAGTTGAAAGGATATACCGATCAAAAGGACTTTCCATACTGAAAATTTCTCATTTTCAAAAGCTAAAGTTACCAAAACTCTGTTCAAGTCTATATTGGTCAATAAAAAATCCCATCCAAATTATAATATTTAAGTGTTCGACAACAAACAATACTAGAACTTTACTCAAATAAAACAAACTAGAAGCCCCTTAAGTTCTGTAGAAATAATAGCCTGTCACTCTCCGATAAAGTATTTCACAGTGCAAAAGAAACCATAAGAAAAAGTAAGTGCCAACTTCTCCAGCACAGAAGAATAAAAGAAAAACAATTTAATGAAGCACTATGCTTTCCCTGTAACATTCTGAAAGGTCGACATACAAAGAGTCAATACGTTTCTCTATCAAACTAACATCATTTACTTGTTCAAGCCCATTCTTCCATAATCAATTTACTAAACTGTAGCTATAGGTTTCTGTAACAAACTGAAATATCAACCTAGATTGATGCTAAACTGTAAACTAAAAAATTCCATACGTGCACGGAGATACAAGATTCAGGTAAGCAATCATCATCTCTTTGTGACTAGTGACTACACGTGAAAAAAATAAGATGCAGGTAGATATCAAACAGATGATGGTTTTGACTGACATTATCATGCTGGTATCGATCATCAGTTTCTCTTCACCCAACTTGTTACAGAACAGAGAGGCGCGTCAACTAAATTATCATAGTGCAATTTAGCTCTAACATGAAGTTGAAACCATATCTTATATCTAGCAGGAAGCAAACATATTACTGCAAAGCAAGACCACTCCTTTTGTAACTCATCGTTAAGCCATTGATAACAACTGCAAAAGAATACACACAACTCATATAAAAAGATCACAAGATGAAGAAACGTCAAGATCTGCTGATCCGCACCTTAAATCTATGTTGGATCTATTTGCAACCCAAGTTTGGAAAAGCAAACTAGATATGCAAGACCCTTTTTCTAATATACATGATCTGCTCACAGATCTAGATATGCAAGACCAATTTTTCTAATATACGGCTAAAAAAATTTTCTTAAATCCCATTTCAGATCAAACCTAACTCTCAGAGAATCAAAGTTGCTTTTTTTTCCCAAGCAACCAAGTATATCAAGAAGACAATCTCCAAGAAGAACAAAAACCCAATTCCCTTTTGATATTTGCCCATCTTTGTATGCAAAATCAGAAAAGAACTAAAAATACCCAAATCAAAAAACAGGAAATAAAGACAAGAAAATAGTAAAAGTGAGACCTTTCTTGACCAGCGGTGTCCCAAATCTGAGCCTTGATGACCTTGCCATCAACAGTCAAGCTACGAGTAGCGAACTCAACGCCAATAGTGGACTTGGACTCGAGGCTAAACTCGTTCCTGGTGAACCTTGAGAGCAGATTTGACTTCCCTACTCCTGAATCACCGATCAAAACCACCTTGAAAAGGTAGTCATAGTCATCCTCTGCTCTGTAACCGGCCATCCTTCACTCCTTCTCAAAACCCTTGTTCTTCGCGTAAACTAAATAAAGAAGTATGTATGAAAGAGGGGTGGCTGGGGCTTCAAGTTTATTATTATTAAAGCCTTTTCTTTTGAGATCTCCTTCTAGAAAATAAAAAATCGTTGTTTTTCTTTAAAACCTTTCATTTTGATGAGCTGGAAATGTAAAGATTGCTGTCTGCTCGGTTGGACTCCAGAGTGGAAATTACAAAAACTGGGGACATTGTCCTTGGAAGTTGGTGCCTTTCTTAAGGATCTTAAAAATGACTTCAATGCCTTCAAACTTTCCCCCCTCTGTAGGTGTTTTTGAGAGTTTGAGTTGTTGGAAAATAAGTGTATATTGGTTAATTTAACCAAATGTCATACAGTCTTTTGAAGTAGGGGTGTCGTAATTATAGCACACTATTTGTTGTTTTTTGGGTTCTTTCTGTTTTCATAGAGAAAAGGGAACCCTTCAGTTTGAAGGCTTCAAATGGACTTCAATGCTGGTGTTTAAGATCTTTGTTGCGTTTTGGTTTGAGATTTTAAATGGGGTTACTGATTGATTTCTCTTCATTATTGTAATTTGTGCTTTTTTTGTTGTGTTTTTGTGCTCTTGATGTTCATTATTGTAATTTATATTCTTGTATTCTTGATTGGTTTTTATTGCGAAAACATTAAGTTAGTGAATAATTTATTAAAGATTTGAATTAAATTTAAATAACTCATAGTTTTAGAAGCAATGATAGTATATTTTGTTATGTTCGTGTCATAAAAAAATGCTCGTAGAAAGTTGTAGCTATATTAGATAATGTAAGTGGTAGAATAATTTATAAGATTAAAATGTTTAGATAAACTTTTTGTTAATTACAAAGCTTGAAAAGTTTAATTAATTTATGAAAAAATGGATCATTAAACTTTATATTTATTGTTCTTGATTTCTTTTGCTATCTTCATTGGATTTACAATAACATTATTATTTAAAAAAGAATAAAAAAACATGAATATTAGTATAGTATTTAAACTAATTTATGTAAAATCAAATTGTCTAAAAAATGTAGTCAAATTTGAGTTGAAAGTCAGATAAAGAAGATGAAAAACGAGTAGACTGGAAATATACTCTCTAAGAAGGGAAATCAACCCTTACTAATATGATTAAGCCATACATAAATTGGAAAAAGTAGTGAAATGACTCATTACTAATGAGTGGTTTTGTACCAAAAATCCTATGAAATGCACAGCTTTTTTTAATCAAAATAATTTAATTAATTTATATAATTATAATAACATTTAATAAATTTAAAATTTAAAATTAATTTTTTTAATTATAAAATTTTAAATATTATTTTTAGTAATAATTATACAACTCAATTAATTAAACTTTGAATTAAATTATGCATTTTTTTATTATTTAAATCATAAACCATTTCTCTATGTTAACATAAATTTAGTTTGAATCCACTTTAGCCCAATCCAGCTGTTGTTATCTTAGATTTTGATGATTTGGTATTGCCGAATCTAAAAGGCATGTGAAACTGAATAAACAAATTACAGCTATAAATAATTATCCCCTTTACACTCCAAGAATATTGAAGAGTGTGTTATATATATATATATTATATCAAAATTGACATAATAGTTTTCTGATTCAAAGCATTCAACTCTTTTATGTATTCATTTTAAATCTAACCCCACATGATTTTTCCTCTTTCTAAATGTGAAATGAATTTTGCTTCGCTGGTATTTTGGTTATAATGGCTGTATCTTTCAGCACAAATTAATTTGAACCAGCTCACGGCCGATCATAATCCCTCAACTCGAGCCTTCATTCTTGTCACGTTGTCTGCAAAGGGGTCCAGCATGAGGGCTAAGCCCTAAGGGCTTTTGCTTGGTCTCCAGATCATTGGCTTTCACTTGGGCCTCGATCTTGAACACAACAAACTCAAACACAACTTGCAAAATTGCAATTATCAAGCCCAAGAAGACAATGTTAGCCTTTTAGGCTACTATTGTTGATTTTCAACAGTTAATTTTGATAAAATTTTTCATAACAATATTTAGATTTATCCGTGAGAAGATCATAGTTTAATTTTTTGTATCTAAACTTGCATGTAGACTGCACACTATCTCGTTTTATTATTTATAAAATATTAAAAGTTATTTTTATATTAATATTTTATATTTTATAATTAAATTTAAATAAAAATATTTATTATTATTAAATAATAATTCGAGTAAAAACGATTTACAAAATTTTTATTAACAAAATCTGACTCAAACACACTTAACCGGACAAATAGCCTGACCTTGTAGAAGTCTAATGGTATTAAAAAGCTAATCAAGGTCAGTACTAGATTTTAGTCGGTACTTTTAATCACCTTGAATTCTAGAATCAGAACATGGTCAATATTGTTTTCATGAGCCACTGTGCACACCCTTTCTCCTTGCTTTGCGATCAATCATGATTCAGATTTGGCCCATGATGTTTTTGGATACAAGATTATGAATGAACAAATTGCAAACAAATATTGAGAAGCAAATTACGTTGAAGGTTTTGATTCAAACACAATTTTTTTTTTTAAGAATTCTATTTATTTAGGTTTGAGCATGAACTGAGATTAGGGTTAACAAAAGAGAGATGTGACCTTTAATAACATCTTGGAAGACTATATTAAGATCGGTTCTTTACAAGGATTCAAACAATTATATGTTAATTAACGTCATCAGACATAGGTTAAGTCGATGTCTATTGAGAAAAAAAGATAATCAGCACGTTATTTATAAATAACTTTCTAAAAGTATAATTAAATAATTTGCAACGGGATATCAATAAACACCCATTAATCATGTCCTACAAAATCCCTACTATCATAATAAATACTTCTATAATCTTCACCGTTGTAATAAATACTTGGTATAGTACTTACTATTCTCGTTGATGAGGTTCTGATCAAAATCCTAACATAAATCAAAAAGTGTGAGGCAGCGGAAGTAGTGTTTATTATCTTAATTAGTGCACCCGAAAGCTGATCCTTCAGCCCATGGCATGCAGGAAAATATAGTTGGATATTTAGTAAAAGAATCTATCCAAAGTCTAAGCGGAGTTTAGTTTTTGTCCTGTGTTCTGTGCCCCATAAAGTTGAGGGGTTAAGGCTTACTTGAAAAGACTATTCTTAACAAGTTCTGCATCCACTGAGTTGAAATTATTGCCTCCAGGAAACATTGTCCAATGCTATGGAAATGCCACCAAAGGCTTACTGCTTCCTACTGCTTTCCATAGTAGCTTGCACTTATTTTATTAAATAAAAATAAGTGTAGATTTAGTATATGATATAGGTGTGCTTAAAATTTTTTAAATTATTTTCATATATTTAAAGAATTATACTTTTATATTTATATTTAAATTAGTATCGAATATTAATACCACATACGAGTATTTTTAAAAAATAAAAATTACAATGAGCATAAGCTTTGCACCACACAATACTGTTTCTGGTTAAATTCGGCCTTGGTCTCTACAATTTCTGAAATTGAAGAAAATGGAAATCATAAACGGCAACCACTATTTGGCAGATTGCTCTAACACCAAAAATACTTTCATTTTTTTTTTTTTTTTGTCTTTTGTTTTGCATTCGCAACAATAGAATCTTCCAATACAGGCCCTACCAGCATAACCAGAATTAATTATGTGTTAATACTCTAGTCCTATAAAATTTAGAGCTTAACTCATTTGATTTACGTGACTATCTTTATTAGTTTCAGGTTCCTCTCTAACATGGCTTTGATTTTTTTATCTTTATCGGCCTAATGTTTAAAATTAATTTTGTGTCAAAATTATAAGTTTACAAAATTCGAAGTCTAATTCAATTAATTTTTATAATTATTTTTATAATTAACATTTAACAAATTAAAAATTTAAATCTCAATAACTATAACTTTTTTAGTTATCCCAAGTTATGACTTTTTTTGAAACCAAAAAAATAGAAAAACTGCAGTCCCATGTGCCTCGTCTTAATGATCACAGTTAGCAATTGTTTTTCCAACAAAGTCAAACATTGTGAAATTCTTTCCAGGGTGATATGGATCCTATTCCTATATATCATTAGGGAGCACGGATAGAGCCAGATCGTACTAGAGTCGGTGGTCTCTCCCATCTTTCATGTTTAATTAAAATTAACCAAAAGGACCTACTTGATTAAAAGCACATTTTTTTGAAAAGATCGATCTTTTCTTACCAACCATGAATATCCCAAATAAACAAGTTAAGAGGATCCACAAAAGAAAAATAATATATCCCTTCAGTCATACAAAACAAAATTTCAGATATACAAAATAAAGCTTTTTCCATAGCTCAAAATGATTGTTTGAGCCAAACAGGTTCCTCTAAACTTAGTTCCTAATTTCAAACACCTCCCCTCCCCAAAAAAAATAAAAATAAAACATTAGTTATGCCACCCACGACCTCTCTATGATTGCATACAGCCATACATGTCTTCATCAAAACTAAAGGTGCCTAAGTCGTATCGAATTTATAAAAAATTTGTATAAAAGCTCGAATAACCTGATCCCTACTAATCAAAAGGTTCCCACTTCTTCCCCACAACTCTAACCCTCCAAAATATTGTCTCCTTCTAAGAGCTTCACCAATCCCAAGTTCATTATCTTGTTGTTCTCTCTTTTTTTTTTTTAATTATTTTTTTGGAGGTTATATTTGTTCTTACATTTCATCAATGTCAAACTCTGAAGTCTTCTCATCTCCATCTTCTTCTTCTAACTTGGCTGAGCCAACATCATTTCCTGTTAAGGTTCAAGTGGTTTCCAAATCTGTATCCGACCGGCTCCTCGACAAGTTTTTTGATGCATCTGAATTCAACTTTGATTATTCTAAGAGTGCACTTTGGTCTCCCCCAGTTCGAAGAAGTGCATTCTTAAGCTCCCCTGGTAGAATATTCACTGAACGAGAAATGCTTGAAAGGCTCAAAACTGTAATGGACAGAAGACGTCGCCGTGGTAGCAGAAGATATATTGTTTGTTTCAACGTATGACTCTATACTTAATTTGCCTGTCTTCTAATAATTGCTATGAAAATCGAATTCATTTCAGTTTCATTGATATTTCGTGTGTCAAGAAGTCGAATTCAGCTAATTTCAGCTTCAAATTCTAGTCCTGTTGAGGAATCTGTTGGAACTTTTTTTTGCAGGCATTTTGCTGTTCTTGAAGGAAATATGGAACAGTGAAGACTTGCTTACCTTAATTCCATAAATGGGTATTGTCAAAGTGTAATTCAACAACAAAATAGTACTTTCTTCTCCTTCCTTTTTATGCAAATTTTATACTTGTTTTCTTGAAGAAATATAACAGTGAATATATACATTTGCATTTGCTTACTTGTTCATCTGCAATGCCTCAATTTTCTACTGGTAATTTTCTTGGGAGTGTTTGTTTTCTTGGAAAATTAGTAAAACCAAACTTTCTCAGAAGCAGTATATCTTCCAAGCTTGCAGCTCCAAAGGTTGAAAACAACAGTGCAATCTAAGCAGGAGCTTTTGATTAATATCCATTCAATGTCCAAAAACACCTAATTCTCGTTTTCATAGGGTCTCAAGCACAAAAGTACTGTTGCATTAGATTAAAATTGATGTCACTAAATTAGCTACCGATTTTGTATTATAATCGCATTAGTTTCTTTTAGACCTTGCAATCTGTTTGCATTTTTTTTCGTATTAGTTGTATAAATATAAACACAATGTAAATTATAAACTATATTTAAACCTTAATATGAATATTACACATATACTAAATATATTATGTTTATTGCATTATTTTCTTATTTACTAATTGCATCATATTCATAGTATCCAAAATTATTAAATCTGATTTGTCTGAGACTATATTACTGCCCGGCTGTTAGTTTTGGGTCAAAGCAGAGATGCTCATAAGGTATTTAGTTATCTAATTCGGGTCAAAGCCGCATATGCTTGATCACCAAGATACTACTATCATGTTTTCTTCAAAAAAAAAAAAAAAAGGAAACTCTATTGGAATAAGGAAAGTACAATAATTTGGAGTTTCAAACTGATAAACCTTTAAATTAATGTTGAGAATCATCCTGCATTTTCTTATTATTAATATTATGTCTCAAATATATTCGTTAAAACTGCAATGAATTTCTATTTTTATTGCTACATATAAGAGGAAGCAACTTTCGACTCAAGTAACAACCAACAACTAGTTAACATCGACGATTTATTTGGATTCAAGTATGAATATAAGAAAAGATAAATTTTTTATATGAATATATTTAATTTTTTTTAATTTTTTAATGTATTTGAAAAATAATATTTTTATATTTATATTTGAATATATATTGAATATGAATATTTTTAAAAGAAAAATGAAGGTATACGAGCACTATTCATCAGTGATTCTGTCTGGTTAATTCTGCAGGAATAGTTACCGGATTCAGGACAAGATTTGGAATTGGAAAGGGGAAAAAAAAAGATGCTAAATTGGAATCACATGGAAATCACATGCTAATCATGTGGTCATCTGCTTTATAAAAACAATCTCCAAAATCCAACGATTCATTTTCCATTCCAGACAAAAACTTTAGTGGGGGGTCCCAATCCTATAACTGTAACGTTTGCATGCAAATTGCAAATTACAAAGAGAATAAATCTGAAAAGCCAGCCTGACTTTAGCTTTGCTCTCAGGCTTACCATGCAGACAGACACGACAACCAAATCTGTCCGAAACCCTCCAAAGCCAAGCTGGTCTTGTTCGGTTTTTGCTTTGTACAATTACAAAGAACAAGATCTAACCCTGTTCTGCATCTTCAATCCTTATTTTGGGAACAAAGTAAAATAAATTTTGAAAATAAAAAAAAAAAATTAGAGGGAGTGCTTTCAATTTCAGGCTTTCAAATCTGTTCTTTTTACTGTTCTTCTCAAAGCAGTGAACTTCCATCAAGTCCCATGTAGCTATGGAAGTACCTGCCAAAGATTGAAAAATGTACAATATTTATGGCCTTGGGGAGACAATGGGGCCCTGATGATGTGCACCAATGAAAATGTCCTTGTTATTTTTATTTTCTTGCAACTTGCAAATATTTTGACATTGTTTCACCATTTATTTTTTTAACTTAAAAGCCATATAATAAAAGTACCCAAAATTTTTTACTAAAAGCTTAAGTGCTTCACATACTTTGTTCTTACAAGTTCTTCCAGAGTTATGATATGAAAGATGATATAATGTGAAACATCTGGCTTTTGTATTGATTGAAGATCAGTTTAAAAGAATGCTCGTAATGTGCTTCAAAACTCAATGTTTAAAGCTACTGGATCCAGTAAAAAGGGTCCAATGAAAAAAAAAAAAAAAGAAGAAAACTAAAGTACTTCACTTTTCAAATAAGTCCCAAATAAGTTTTAATCATTTTATTTGTATTTAAATAAACTTTTATTTCAAATAAAAAGTTAATTTAAATTAACAATTTATTTAACTATAAATAAAAAGTTAAAAGTTTATTTGGTATAAATTAAAAATTAAAGTTTATTTGAATGTAATAAAAATATAAAAACTTATATAAATAAAATAATAAAATTTAGGAATTTTCCATCAAAAAAGAAAAAAAGAGATCATTCTGTTGCAAATTGACTACTCAAATTTTTTATGGATAAACTCAATCTAAACCCTA
>JAQSVH010000011.1:8478643-8491710 GCA_029448705.1 Adansonia digitata | reverse complement strand
TCTCCCCCCTTCCTTTAATACCATTTGTCCTTTCTCCTCCTTACTTTCTAGGTTTTTTTCTCTCTTCCCTCCCTATCTCTACTTTTAATTTCCCTCATTTAAAAATCATCTTAATTCTACACTACTTACAAACTTACCACAGCCACCCTTGATTATATAATCCGCTTTCATTTTTATGTTTAGTATGGTTGAATGTTTCAATCCAATTGTTAAACTGGGCATTGCTTACAAACTTACCACACCCACCCTTGATTATATAATCCGCTTTCATTTTTAAGTTTAGTATCGTTGAATGTTTCAATCCAATTGTTAAACCGGGTACCAATTATTTTAAAAGTTTAACTAGTAGAAAATGACCCAGCTACTATAACTAAATTTGATGACTATGTGTAAAACCTGATGAATGATTAATATGCTTGTACGTTGACCAAAATGCAGAAGAAAGATGCAAGTTGAAAAAGGATTAAAATATTAATGCACAATCTGATGAACAATATAACACTCGAGTGAAGAAATATTAACGAAACAATTGTTAGGATTTGAACTTGAAAGGATTAAAACTGAGTTAAACAATATTAGGCCAATAGGAAAAAGACCCAATTATCAAGTTTTTAACTTCCAACAACAATATTCACCAGGTGGCAAGAGCTTACATGCTTCTACTCTACATTCAAATAGTAGTATAGGACTTCAACTAGCGATTAACTCCAACTAAATAGGGCCCCTTCTTTGGGTAAATTTTGCATGGAAATAGCATTACTTGTTAATATTTACAATAGCAAGTGTACTACACCATTACAGAACAGCATCTACCAAAGTTTAGTTCAGAAAAAGGGAAAAAGAGGGGGAAAAAAAAAAGAAAAATGAAAAGAGACAAAACCAAGAAGAGCCAAGGTCTAGACAGTTTTTTGTTTTGAGGTATGTCAGCAATAATAAGATCTCTAATGAAATGAACTTCAGGCATCAAGCAACCTTCTCTTAATGGTCACCCATCACATTCATATATAATAGTTTAGAGGAATTTTGAAAGCGACCTACCTTGCAATATTACCATCGACATCGACATCAGACTGCAATGGCACTTTGTTCCAAACTTTCTTTCCCAGTAATGCCATCCTTCAACGTTTTGAAATAAATGTTGTAGTCCTTCTCTGGGGGTGGGTTTTCAGGGTCTACTGTAAATGTCTCACTGAATGGAACCACACTTTTAACCTGCAAAAAGAAACAATAGTTTATGAAGAAATCAAAAGCTAAATACCAGGCATCTAATATTAAGCAGGTATATGTTCAGCCCAATGTACAGTAGACAACAACATCAAATCTTCTCTATTAATGCATAAAATTAAGTTTGCAATGTTACCCAGACGCAGGTATAAGTGTCAGATAAGGGTATATGTTCGACATGAGTATATTTAATTTTTTGAAAGTTTTTATATGTATTTAGAGGGTCATATCTCATACCAATGTTTGGAAATGTATCGACCACGAATGTCAAACACTGATACTTTAAGAAAAATGAAGAGTCGTAGTAACATAGGAAGTTCATAAAACATCCATGGTTAACTACTCAAGCTTTAATTTATGTTCTTTTTCATGTCCCTCAATGCTTTCTAGGTTAATGGTAAAAGGATAAACATACAGGCTCAGGAGTTAAATGATTGCTGATCATTACCATACTATAGCTCGTGACTTCTGATATTTTAACATTGACTTGTTCAAAAATGTATCATTAATTTCATATCAGAAGTCCCACAACTCAACCATTTAGAACTTTAGATGACGTGATTAAGATTTCAAATGCAGTAACCAAATATGGTTCAAGATGATGCATCGCAATGTAAATCTACAAGCATCCGTAGAAAAAGGAAATTAATAGGCAAACCTCAAATGTCTTGTCACATGCAAATGGGCTTTCCAAGGCAGCGATGCATATGAGAGCAATTTCTTCTCTTGATATCTTTCCCTGTATTATTGGACATTGAACACAGTTTTCGCAAGAAAACAGAGTTTCAGCCACAGCAAAATGTTTATATTTGGGAAACCAGTTATGAGATAGAATTGTATCCACCTTACCAGTGGCCAAATATTCATGCCAGCAGAACCGGTTTTCAAGTATAGAATTATAAGAAAGATAGTCTTTTATTGGATATCTAACATGTATAACCATAGGTTCAGAATATTAGACAGTCTAAATCACAACTAATTTGTTCAGATTCCATTCAATGACATACCGTTATATTGTCTCCTTGATCAAAAACGAGATCTGCTCCAGCAGGTTCTTCAGTTAATGCACAAGGCCTTACAATCGTATAAGGAATTCCACTCTCCCGTAGCAAATCCTCACCCTGTTTTAGGGAGAAAAAAAAAAGTATAAGGAAAGAACGCGGATTCACAGCTTCATAGCTGAAGAACTAATATTATAGAGAGAAACGCAGCATCTGAGCATTGAACAGATAACTAATTAACTTACCAAAATTAGTTCATAAGTAATAACTCATAAATTTAATAGATTTGCATTAAGCAGCCAGATTAAGAAATTGAAAAAGAAGGGATCTCCCAAATCATAGAAGGGGCAAGAAAAATGTTGGTTGATGTAGTATAGCTTCTGGTCAAGCTCCCCTTCTTGTTGGATGCAGCCGGAAGTATAAGAACTCTAAATCTATTACTGACACTAGCTTGACGGAAAAGGCATCATATATAGGAAAAATAATACCTCAAATATGATACCCAAGCATTTCTACAGTTTAATTGTGGTAACTCTCACTTTGAAACCAACACTATGTTCATATACTATTTTTTTTTTTGTAATGGTATATCATCTGGATATGAAAGTTTTAATGTGACTACTTTACTTCATTTTTTAATAAAAAATTCTAAAGAAATATATACAGGTTGATGCTCCGGTTATATCAATTGTTGAAATACCATTTATAGCAGGTGACAAGCATTAAGCAGCAGGCATTTCCTCTTCAATAAATAATTTAGTCCTTATTGCAAGATGCATGGATAGAAATAAATAAGTAGGAAACAACCTTCAACTTGAATGTTAGGACAAAACCCAATTCCTTATTCATGCGCACAGCAGGAGGTTGTTTGCTCAGATCAATGCCAGGCCTGTCTGGTCTAGTAACTCCTGCAGAGCTCACATGTACAAACCTACAAGGGATGCAACATATAAATAATCGAATAAGACCCTCACGCTTAACACCCCTCCCTCCCCAGAAAAGAAGAAGAAAGTCTGGACCTGATTACGGATAGAATCTGATAAATAAAAGAGAGATGAATATTAACCTGGGAGTGATAGGTTCCTTTATGTATGCTTTTACACTTGACAGTGGAAGCTCAAAAGGTCCTTCTACAAAAGTGGGATTCAGTTTCCCATCATATTCAAACTTGCTGAACATGAGCTGTAATGATTTTGCGTTCCTTGTAAATAGTCTATTACAAACTCAAAATTTAGAAAGATCAGAAAACATAGACAAAGTGGTAAAACCTGTAATGATACAACATTGCTTGGATCAAAGGGTGGGGCATCAGATACAGTCCGTGCTCGAAACACAGGCCTCAGGGAAGAGAATGGCAGACGAATCTGTAAAGAAACAAAAAGTTCCAAGTTGACTGGAGAATATAACTTGTTTAATAATGCTGACGCATAGAATGGACATGGTTTCACATACAGACTGCCATTCGCCTCCAACGGTGTCAAAACTAGCTGTATAACCCACAGTATCCCAATCAGTGCTAGTGCGAACAATTAGTTTATACCGACGACCATCACCCTTTAAGCGCAGCTCCAAACCATCATATGCTGAAAGATCCTCAGGTGCGGAAAAGTTCTGAAAATAAAAACCGATAAAATTTTTCCTTTTTGCATACGAAAATCGAATCAACATTAAGTTATGCATTTAGAAGCCTTATTTAACACCCAAAGAAAAGCACATACTTGCACCAGAAAAAAGATTGTCAAACCAATATATCTATAATCATTAACAACAAAGAATTTCTTCAAATGTGATTTTTGGAGAGGCCTGGCATGTGTCTGGTTATTAATAAATGGTCATAACCAAACCTAGTTTCTATCAGATTACAATCCTAATTTTATTTTTCCCTCAGCTGCATATCTCAGGAGCTGAAATCTATGGTGATAGCAAATGCCAGCCTCTCCCCAGTTAGCATTGTGTCAAAAGCAGCCCTTAACTTTTTATGACTATTACCTAAATGAACACACTTATAATGTTTACACAACACCGGACCACAAAATTGTGAAACATACATGGCATCAGAACAAGAAAAGATATTCAGGTTTACATACCCTTGTTCTGATACTAGTAAACCCACCATTGTTTGCAGTTGAAACAATGCCTAACAAAGACAAAGAATTGGATGAGGACAAGAGAAAGACAGGAACAAAGAGATAATAGAGTCATAACAGAGGCTTATAGTTACAGGTCATGGTTCTAATGACAGTAGGATTTAGCATAGAGAAAGAGAGAATCCAATGAAAGGTTCTCAAAAGAACAAACCTTTGAAAATCCCACTTGGTTTACCATTTTCACCACCGGTCCAATCAATCTGAAACGTACTTTCACTAACACCCCCCATTACAACATCATCTAAAGCACCCCAATTAAGTTCTTTTGAAATCTGATCTGCTTGATGGAAACAAGAGAAAAGAATGTCAAAAACCATATTTTGTAGATAACCAGAAAAATAAGATTTCACATCTTTCCTAAGGTGTCAATTGGCTGCGTCACTGACGTTTTACTTGCACCACTCCCATATGTCAAGTGCATAAAATATTGTTTAACGAGCTTGCGCTATTGACAAAATTTTACCATACTTAGCAGACCACTAGGGACCTTCGTAAAGTCATCATCTCACGGCCAAACATTGTGGGATTGTTGGAAATGGTTGCTAGTAGATCATAGATTTTACATCAACATAATGTCACAACTTCAATAATCGAGATATACTATAGATGTTGCTCAAAAATTGATGTTCTATATGGAAACTTAAATCCTCATGTAATGACAAATCATGGTAGTTCGTCTCCTTTGTTTCATTTATAGGACAAAGTATAGCACATTGCCCTAAATATCCCTTCCCCCTCTTTTATTTTATAACTGATTTAGCTTGTCTAAATTCAAAAAAAATAAAAAAAAGAAGCTTCATCAGCTTTGCAGTAGCAAGGGTGTTAATTAAAATTTTCCACCAGCAGGAGAAATAGAGCATACCTTCAAATCCAAAAAGCAGTTTCCCTGTTCTAAGTCCAACACACTCCTTTACAGCATTAATCAAATTTTTCATTCCAATATACTCAACCATTTCAGGTGAATCACCTTTTATCTGTTTCATCAAACAAATGAAAGCTCACAGTGATGGTGAACATATTGTCATAATTGTAACTCTAGGAGAGAGAGAGAGAGAGAGAGAGAGAGAGAGAGAAGCAACAAAGTCTCAAGTATAACTTCCACAAGAGAATCTGAAGAGGCATGAGATTGCAATTAGTTTGCTACCTCTGGTTCAAAAAACTTGATTCCCTGAAAAGGAAAATTAACATTTGGATGTCAGGGTCCTAAACCAGGAAAAAAAATTCAGTATAATCCAAGAAAACACTCAAGAGTAAAATATTGAATGGCAGATACTGCTAAAGAAATTTTCGAAACTTGGCCAACTGTTTTATAACCAATAAAATTCATCATTGGAGAATGCTCAAAATCATACTTGACTGTATTTCGCTCTGTCAGGAGTGTCCCCTTCCTTTGGGCCTATAATGACAGAAGCAGCATTTATGACTTTCCTCACTCCTTTGAAGTACTTGGTTGCCAGTGTGCTCTCCTTTGTGATGTCTCCAACAATCTGCAATTTGGAGGAAAAAGGCAAATTTGGAAACATGAAATGGAAGGATTAACAGATAAACTCTATCAACAGTCAAGAAGGATATATTAACATAAGTCTAATTCTTGATCGCATGCATCTACACTATGACAACTAAATGTTTAATTTGTATGTCCAAGAATTATGATAAATATAGCAAACAAACACAATTCTTTTATGCAATACCTTAGCTAAGGCATGAGTGGCACCGCATTATAAAATCAAATACATAAAACAGAATTATCGAAGACTTAATATGGGAAACTAACTCACCAATTCAATATCTGGACCAAGCATACTTCTTGCTTTCTCTTCATTCCTGACCTAAATGTAAGCACACATGAAAACAAAAGTTAACAGGGAAAAAGCGAAAAAGAGAGAAAAACAGGTAAATCTCTTAAGCATCTTTTTCTTTTGGGTGCAAAGGAAGTGAAACTCAAAAGAATATGCTAACACAGGCACTCTTCTGCAAGCAATTCAAAAGACATCAATTCATGATTCAAGGGAATGCATGATAAATATGTGAAAAGTTTAGGACAAATACCAATGCTTTAACAGGCAATCCTTTCTTCCTTAAGTTGTTAACCACTCTTCTACCTACACCTCCAGTAGCTCCAACTACTAGAATGAAACCAGAAGTTTCCATTTTCTTTTCCGATTCTTTGGGCAACGGACCAGATAATTTCTCGATTATGAATTCAACAATCTTCAGGAAACAGCAAATGCATATTAGCGGATGCACACAAATTTCAGAATCAGACATCATGATTACAAAATGAATAGAAACTTTGTCTTACCTTAGCAGGAGATGGTGGTCCATTGAAAAAATATAAGGTTTTCAAAAATCTCCCCAAGTCCCAAGCCTGCTTTTCAGCAGATATAGGCCCTTTGTGCGTTCTAGAAGATAAATAAGCCGACCTTTGTTGGTAAAGAAGATAGTTAGGTCTGCCATTAAGTTGAAGAAATGGTTTAGGAAGTTGACATGACAGAAGCTGAGGATGCATACAACTCCTAGAAAATTTTCTACCAACATTCGATGAAGCACCCTGCAGTTTTCAGTTGATGAAGTTATGAAATTCAAATAAACCCATGATTGTAAACAAAAGGGGGCAAAGGAGAGTGTAGTTCAAAGATGCTGTTTCAAAAATAACAATCATCTTAAACAAATATTACTTACACCTCCAGGATGAAGGATAAAGTGAGAAACCCATCAAATATTTCCAAATGAAAATATAGATAATATATACATATAGCATGATAGAATACTAACAGAAACAAACGCACGCAACAACGATGATTTACTTGCCTGCATACTGAAAATGGGGAAGGGAGATGATGAAGATGGTGATGATATTGCTGTAGGAAAACAACTTTCCATATTCTTAACTGGGGGTGACAAAGTTAAAATGAGAAGAGGAATTTACAAGTAAACATTAACAAGGAGAAGATTAAAAATTTCAGAGGTTAGCATTGTAGAATGATCGTTTTGATATTTTGAAGCAAAGCAGTTAATATAGACCACACACCCGAGCTCTTCAACAGTCGCCTTTTTTGGACTGTCGAAGTTAGAAAGCAAGGCGCCCTCTAGAAGGGGGCTTTATTGGGTTTGAAAGTGGGCTTAGAACCAATCCCTTGCTTATCGAATACATGAGTTTGAAGAACAAAGCCTATTGATTGCCACACGAATTATTATTTATTAATTAAAATATATATTTTATTTAAATTTAATTATAAAATATATAAATTTTAATTTAAAAAAAATTTTAATAATTTAATTTTTAAACAATAAAAAGGGTTTTCAGATCAAATTCAAACTAAAATTAAATTTTATTTACAAAAAATTCACATTATAATCCAATTGAATCCATGAACAAATTTAGCTAAAAGGAACGAAAGTGTATTGAATTAGTGAGAAGCTGAGGTAGAAGCTTATTAATTTCAAAGGTGGATATATAAGAGTAAACGGTCGTTAGACAAATGGATCTTCCATGAAAACAACAGTAATTTGTTGTCTTGATTGGAAGGCAAGAAAGAAGATTGTACTAAGACAAATTTACGCATGGCAGAAGGCTTAGCGTATCTTTTCAAGGGTGACTGCAAACGAGTCCCTTTTTATGTCCCTTCCTCTTCGGTAATGGCTTCATTCGCCTTTCTCCTTGCATCAAATAAGAGGCGTCCCTAAACGTTGCTTCTGTCAGTCGATGGTCTGGCAATGGCCTCATTCGTCCCTCCCCTCGCACTCAAAGGGAAATGTCTCTAAGTGTTGCTTTTACCCATTGGGTGTCCCTACAATGACCCCTCGCGTCCCTCCCAATATGCCGTTAAATGCTGCACCGGTCAGTTGGATGGGGGCAGGGATATCATTCCCCAAAAACATTCTTCTTGCTGACAATTTTTAGTGCAAAAAAATTCCTGATTTTGGGCTGTCAAAGCCTATTAATAGAGTTCAGATCAGAGTCTAAAGTGGTGACTCGGATGAGTAGCATCTTGGGGGTGCTTGGCTCTTGAGTAGCAATTCTTGAGGAATTGCAGTGAAAGCTGACATTTACAGCGTTGGAATTGTTCTCCAAGAAGTTGTCACTGGGAGGATGATCTTAGATTACAGTCAACTGGATTCAGATATTTGCCTGCTTAATCTTATAAAGAACAAAAAAATGCCTTGAGAATCTGCTGATGGCCTACGATTGACCTCACAAGTGAAGATATGCAACAGCACCTTGAAACTTGAAGCCGTTGTTATGATGATTGCGGGAACATTTCAAGCTGTGTTGCTCTTGCTCCAATTTTTTTTTCTAAGTATACGAGTCTTATATGAATGTGATTATGAGAATATAATTCTTTAAAGACTTTTAAAATATATGAAAATCTTAAAAATATTAAATATAATTGTCAAACATAATACTCGTGTCCCACCGGAATCTAGGTAAAGATAGATAGCAAATGTGCATGCAACTAGTAAAACAGAAAACAACCTTCTTTTGCATTGCTGTAATAGCTAGCCCACTTAGGCTGGGGTAGACCAAGTTATGCATCTATATGGGCCCTAACTACTCATTCACAAGTGATTGGGTCAACCTTGTTTCTTTCTTGAGAAGTTGGGCTGGACCCTCACTGTACCCAATTTCCTAATACTCAGCTCATTCCCAGCCCCAGATGGAAATATAGAACAAATATGCTGCTTTTCTCAATGCCATGCCCAGAATGATTTTCCTTTCTATTTTTTTTCAAAATTAAATCATTATTTTATTTATTTATATAATCAAATTCAACAATATTTTTTAAAATTATCATTTATTTTTTTAAAAAAATTCAAATAACTATCTTCATTAATTTTTATTTATTTCTTTGTCCATTGAAGCTTTTATTATGAATAGGGATGACAAAATTCTATTGGCTTCGCGAATTTTGTACTGATTCGCTTATAATGAAATTTCTTTTAAAGTGGGGGCAAGGTGGAGTAGGATGATTTTGTAAATGCTTGCTCCGCTTGACCTCTCGATCTTTTAAAATTATTATAAAATATTCTATATATTCCTGTTATATTTTTAGCATATATTATATATTAAAATAATATATATTTTATATTCATGTATATTAGAGCACTAAAAATTTATCTATGCTAAAATCATGTTCATGAATAAATTTTAATATATACTTTTTGCAATATTAAATTAAAAGTAATTAGTAAAAACGGGGATAGAATAGTTATGAATTTAACCGATATTTATAAGAATAGAAGTTTTCAACATTCATGCAGGAGTAAAGCAAAGGTGGGTAAGATAATCTCTGTTCCTATCTCTCTTCATTGCCATCTCTAGTTACGAGCCAAAGCATTCTCTTCCCTCTTTCCGCTTCTCTTCCCTTCTTTTCTTTTCTTAAAAGCAAATGATACGCTTAACAAATAATGAATAGCTCGATTGTAAGTTGCACTCTAATTGATCGTAGTTGTCTCTTTTGGAACAGCTTTGATATCACGTAATATAGAAGTATTAGACTCTATGACTTATTAAAATCTTGATTTTAGTGATTGAAAGGCAAATCTTTAGGATAATTAAGCACATTATTATTTCCATATATGCACCAAGCATCTAAATACTATGATATGCCCCATAAGGTCATAAAAGTGGATAAAAACACCTAAAAGGGGAGCGACGGTGGGAAAGAATAACTCTTCATAATTTTGATATTCATAAACAATAAATACTTACAAGAATTACCTGCTCACTTCTTCTATATGTAGGAAAGAAGAACAACTTTTTATAATTTTGACGAGCAAAGCATGAAATTTATTAAATTAGCCACACTTCTAGGCCCTTTTGATTCTTTTGATTCATGACTAGTAGACCTACTAATAGATGAAGCAGTCCTTCGATCTAACTTGTATTGAGCCAGGTCTGTTTAGAAGTTTTTGTAATCGGATTGTTTTATTTTGAATTATTATTTAAATAATAAAAAAATATTTTTATTTAAATTTAATTATAAGTATTAATATAAAATATTTTTAAATTTTTAAATTTTTTTAAAAAAATAAATTTTCGAGTTAACCTAGCGAACTCAAGTAAGAAAAAAAAATTCCTGAACTATGGCTCAGCTCATTAACTCCTTAGTCATTGGCTTTGCATTGTAACATGCAAATCTTAAATCTAATAAACAAAAGCATATATATAAAATGTTCTTCAAAGGCAATTGAAAATGCTTATATTAGCCATAGTGGTAATATCTTTAGGCACAAAGTAATGTCTGGGACTCTGTTGGTTGAAAACTTTCTAAAAAAGAAGAATTGCACTTTCGGCCAACGGCAACCGATTGTTTGTTGGTCGCCTGGTGGACACCTGAGCTGTCGACATGGGTGAATGAATGCTTTAGGGACCCTTCTGTACACATTATGCCCAGCAAAACCCTTTCCTTCTCTTATCACAACATTTTATGTGCCGACAGTTTTAGCTAATTTAACTCGACTTTTAGTGGATTTTTTTTTTTCATTTTGTTTCCTGGTTTGTTTTTCTTCGTTTTTGTGGCAATTCAGGGCAATGTTTCTCTCTTTTTCCGAGATATTTGTTTAAGTCAATATTGTCGACCATTTGTTTGCATATTCATCTTAAGGAAGGGTGCCGTATATGGTAAGGGGGAAAAAGCTTACATGTATGAATGACATGACTCATCGTTTCTTTGATCTTTCTTTTGAATTTTGATGCCATTTTCTTTTAAATTTTTTGTTTTAATAGAGTAAAAACTTGAAGGAATCCTAAAGTTGACATTTTCAAAATGTTGATATAATCAGTAAAAGAATTTTTTAAAAATAGAGAAAATTAAACCAAATGGTCCTATAAATACAAAGCAAATTGGTGTTTTTAGGTATGATTAATTGATAGGGGAAAAAAAAAGAATAGACCCATTAAGCATTTTGCCATTAAAAATAATTTGATCCAATACATATATTATTGTTTACAATAATCTAAGGTTGAACTCAATATATTCTATTTTATAAAGATGCTTTGCCCTCCCCTTGGGGACTCTTTGTTGAGAGTTGTTGTTGACTTTCTCAAAACAAAACAAAATCATATTTAAGAGCCAAGTACAATGAGAGGCCATTTGTTGCTAAACGCGTTAGCTTCCATGTGCGGAATGGATAATATAGAAACAAATTAGTACAGAGGAAAAAGAAATTAAATTGTGTGAAGTTTACGAGATTTTGAAAATTGTCAGATAAAAATCGAACTTGATTTGTAGATAAAATATATATATATATATATCAAAAGGATATCAAAATTTGATTTTTAGAACATACTTTGATGTCTAAATTAGCATGTGTTTCAAGGAATTTTTTGGTAGACAAGAAGAACAAACAGAGATAATCAAAGGGTTCAAGTGTTTATATCTTTTATCATCTTGGTTTATCATTCACTTACCCTTTTATATCTAGTTACCATATCTTGTGAACATAATAGGTGTAAGCTGTGTGTCTTATTCCAGAGTTGCTGGACAGTTGTGAGTCTCTCTGGTGTTTTGCATGTAAAGGTTCAGGTATGTATAATTGTAACAGCATCAAATAAATTATAAATTCGTTTTTGATACACTGGCAAATACAGTTTCTTCACTTCACAAATTGATTAATAAACTGTAACATGTCTAATTGTTTAAAATTATTATTTTTTTAATTTTTTAAATACATCTTACGTAACATATGTAATCCAACTAAAACACCCATTTATAGAATTTAACATCTACATTGACGATAAATAAAATAATTTCTAATAACGATTACCTAAAACTTGGTCATACAATGCATTTCATTTCCTCCCATCTGTTACCAAATACTAATTGATATTACTTAATATAGAAAATGATAGTTAGAATTGGATGTATCTTTATACAGATAATCAAAGAAGTCAAAGACCTTTCCTCTACACATTAATCTCTCCTTTTATAGTAACATTTCTGCTTTAGTTTATTGGATGTTTACATAAGTAATCATATGACACTTATAGTATTTTCATGTATGAAAGAATTGTTAATTAAAAAAAATTTTGAAGTGTTTGAGTTGCTAAGGATTAAGGGATCAGTTACGATATAATTGGTAATTAAAGCAAAGTCAAATCAAATCCCAGATAATTTCACTGGCTTTCTAGATATTAAGAACTAGGACAGTAAGATCATCTTATAATTGTCTCTAATAAATTAATGCTGGTGTCAATTATCAATAGAAGTGCAATGAAATTGAAAACAATAGGAAGTGATTTGCACTTTGTTATTTTTTTAATTTATTTTTGAAACCATTAAAAATTAAATTTCAATCATTAAAAATAAGAGTTTAATATTCTATCAATAAAATATATATAAATATTCATATGTTAGTATCAATCGATATAGTCTGATTTTTTCCTTCAAAATGAGAGTTTAGATGAGTTTATATATGGACAAATTCCACTAAGCAAGCTAGCTGTTAGTCAAATATGTCCAGTCCCTTTTCAAATGGGCATTCGTTGGCTGGTGAAGAAGTTTGAAAATGGCCATTGAATTTCTGCTCTTTGCAGAGCTGAAAAGAAGGGAAAAAAAATTATGTTTCTTTCACACTTGAAATCAGCCACTATATTGGCTATATAAAGGGCATTAGATGCAACAGTTCGAGGCATCAAATCGAGAGAAGGAAAGAAAAGAGGGCCACTGTGAACAAAGAGTAGACTTAGTGT
>JAQSVH010000011.1:8444211-8454827 GCA_029448705.1 Adansonia digitata | reverse complement strand
CATTATAATAATTATTTAATAAATAAAATATTTTTATTTAAATTTAATTATAGAATGTATAATTATTAATAAAAAATAATTTTTAATATTTTAATATATATAAAATAATAAAATAAAAAATTTGAATATGATATACTTAGTCAAATTAGGTTGTAGACAAGCAATATTTTTATAATTCAATCGTGACTCAATCAAAAAAGTTGATCAGTGCGGTACCGGTATCGATTATATGGGTTTTAAGATAAAATGAAATGGCATAAGTAATGAACTGCTTTGATTTTTGTAGCTGTTTATGTTGGTCAGTATGTATTGACTTGCACAGTTGATAGAATATTTTAATTTTTTTTTATTTTTTAAAAATTTTCACTTATTTGATTTTTTTTAAACCAATTTCTAATGCCTTGGCCATTTTTATTTTTTCATAATTACATTTAAAAATAAAATATATTCATTAAATTAGATTGTTTAATGTAATTAATTTGTTATATTTTTAAATATTTTACACTTACTTATTTAATATTAAAAAATTTTACACATTAAATATTTATAATTTTAAAATTTATATTTGCATAAAAACAGATATATGTCTAATTAAGGTATATATATGTGTATATAATATATCTTCTGATAAAAAACTTGAAAATATAATACCAATATATATGAAAAATATTTACAAAATACTCAAATAAATTTAAAATAATATATCAAAATATATTAATATAATATATATTAAAATTAAATAAAAATAATACACTTACAAATACGATGCTAATTATTTGGACCGACCCTAGCCATATAACTCTATTATTGATAAGCCTGACCCTACTGAAAATGAAAACAACAATTGCTAAAAGACCACAGCAAGTGTCTGCATTTCTCCGCTAATAAGTCGAGGATATTCAAAGTCAACGCTATTTATTCCACAAACAAGTATAAAGCCAAGACTAAATAAAACATCAAAGAGGATTACCACTGGATTTTGGTTGCTTTAAGTTGCCTTTATAATACTACTTTTGTCCATTATTGTATTAGAATATTTTAGTACATCTTTATCAATTTAGAATATTTTATATTTATATAAATTTTAAATTACTTATATATTATATTATGTTTGTATTTTTTATATTATATATTATTTTAATTTTTTTTTGTGTCGGATCGAATATTTGTTCAGTCTTGTACATAGCCTAAGAGTTTGTTCAAACTTTTCAGCTTCAAACGACTCTTCTATTTCCTTAAATTTCTAGCTATGCCTAGGTGCGGAGCACCTGATACGCAAATAAAGAAATTAGTGCTTCATCTCATTGAACATTTTAACTTTTGTCGCTAATTAAAGAAGTTGTTATTTCTTATATTATATGCTTAGCCACTTTTTTTCCGAAGTCCGGTGCCACCAATAAAGGAGTAGTCCCTGCACAACATTGGCAGCCAAGCCATAGGTTTTGCAGTAATCGATCTTATGTTGTCTTTATATATATATATATATATATATCATTATTGTTTATAATGCAAAGGCCCTAAACCACTTAATTTGCCCAAGGGGAAAAAATTGGCAAAATGGTGAGGGTGCTCCAATATGCATAGGAATTGATTCATCAGAAAAATCTCTGAAAGATCGCATCATCGATTTAAGGGGATTGCGGGGGGACAAATGCTCTATATTGTCAAAAGTTTGACGTTCAAAGGTGTAATAGAGTTTTGAACGTCTAGATTACACTTATAGTCAAATTTGTCTTGGAGCACCTGATTTTGATACAATTGTCTGTTTCAGTCTAAGTTCCAAGATTCCTAATTAAGCATTTTAATTGATTGTGTTAAGCAGTTGGCAGTAATTTTCAAATAGCAGTATAGAAGCAAAAGTGTCCTAGTAATCAGTTCATGATTAGGTCTCCTACTGCATTATTTTGTACATAATAATACAAATACAGAAGGGAAAACTACTTATTTAACATGTCTTCAATTATCTAGATGCTATAGTAATTAATAAAGCAAATAATTGGGTTCATTGATATTTTTTGTATAGTAGATGCTATCACACATACAATCATACTCAATTCGATGAAATTATTTGATCTTAAAGAGGATCTTCTATAATTTCGCATGTCAGGGTTTATTTTTTGGTTTCGTCCAGTTATTAATAACTTGATTATATTTAGATAATAGTAGATAGAAACAACGTTCGTAAGGAGTCTTATTGAAACCAAGAAATGTAGGCATGTCTGCCATCCACACCAAAATAAATGGAGTTTTTCGAAAAAACCTGTTAGTGGAGGAAGACCTCCTAGAGATACGAGCCATAGAGAGTTCCAGTATGTAGACCAAATAATGCAATTTTACGTGAGTTATTTTTTTTTGATAGATTGATAATGTCGATATTTTAATTTCACAAGTGGTTTAAAAAATTATCACATGTTTTATTTATTCTTTAAATATATTTTAATGATATGTATCGTTTTACTAATCTCATTTATGAAGTATAAAAACTCATAGAGTTGGATGAGAGATGATTTCTCATTTTATTTTTTGCAAAGAAATATGCTTCACTTAAATAATTATGTGTTACTATAAATTTTTTGGCTATGTTTTAGAAATTGTTGATGTTTTCTAAGGTCTAAAAGATAGGGCTATACGAAGGTTAGGATACATACTTTTCGCAGAATTGGTAAGGAGGAACAAACAATCAAGGATACCAAGTTAAGATTTTGAGGCTCATTCAAATATTTAAGTTACTCGGTGTTTGAGGAGATAGTAAGAAGCAAAGAGAGAATAAATAAAGTATGATAATGTAGGTTGTTTAATTTTAGATCAGAACCGAATTATGAATTTGTTACGTGTCTGACTTTTTTTCTTAATTGGAATTTTATTATATTTTTGTTATGTATGTCATAATGTTAACACTGATTGCTTATGAAATCTAAAACCTCTAGTGATAGTCTATAGGATAATTTTCACCTTTAATCTTTTTTCGTATCTTGGATAATTATCTCATACACCCATGGTGAAAAGAAAAAGCTTTACTAGCAAAGGTAGTGATGCTATACATGTCTTTTTTTTATTTTTTTAAATATATTTTACATAATATATATTACTTCACTAATCCACTTGTAAAAGTTTTTTATTTTATCACTGGTGTATGGATAAATATCCTTCGTACATTTTTAGAGTGTTAAACATAAGAGGTTGAATATAAGAGACTAGCAACTGTACCTATCAATTGAGATAAATGAGCATATATCCATAATTGCTATATGGCACCTGCTTAGTTTAGTTTGGATAAGTGTTAACTCTTTGAGTCACTTGGTAACTCTTTGATACTGAACCAGAGTCCCATTTTACATTAGATTTTAAATCTTGAAAAATATCGCGTATAAAAAAATTAAAATTATTTTTACAACTCTTACTTTTAATGGATGAAAAAATTATTTAAATTTCGTGTAATAAAATTATAAAATTTATATTTGATCAATGAATCACATTTTATTATTTCACTAAAAAAATCAATAAAAATATATTATCTAATTTACTAATATAGTAAATATAAACACATAAAAAAACCCTAGAGGTTTTTTTTTTTTTAATTAGATCCTGATTCCAAAATCATCTGTCCAGTATATAAGAAAATTCCAGTCAAATTTGGTTTTGTGGGCCCGAATTTAATGCACTTATTATTTTATACCCCCACGTTGGGAAGTCAACAACGACAGTTTTGTCACCTTTTTGAATTTGTCTGGATATTAAACCCTTGTGTCATCAATCATCAATCATCAATCGTCATCATATCATTATCATCATCATTAAAATTAAATTTGTGTTATAAAGATAATTACTACATTAATTCCTTTTTGTGACCAATAAGAAGATTGCTAGCAGCCACGGATCTTCTATAAATAGATAGCCCTCGTGTGCTTGCTTCTTCACTTCTTCAGAGCGTTTAAAAAGCAACTTAAACGGCTAGCAATGGCTTTCGCGCTCAAAAATAAGTTTCTCATTTTCATGTTCATTGTTTCAGGTGCTTTGGCAACTGCCATGTCGTCCCGCATCTTGGATGAAACTATCCTTGCTCAGAAATACAAGCAATGGATGATTCAGCACGGACGCACTTACGAGATGAAGGAAGAGAAGAATATGCGTTTCCAGATATTCAAAAACAACCTGGAATACATTGAAAACTTCAATAACATAGGGAATCGAACTTATAACTTAAGCCTCAATGAGTTTGCTGACTTAACTAATGAAGAATTCCTAGCGAAATTTGCTGGATACAAGATATTTCCTAGCAAAGTTTCATTCAAAACAAATAAAAGATTTAAATATGAAAATCTGAGTAATGTCCCAGCTAGCATTGACTGGAGGGAGAAAGCGGCTGTCACCCAAATTAAGTCCCAAGGTTCTTGTGGTAAGAAATATATAAAATTAGCTCTATAATTAGTTACTAAAATATTTAGGTGTTTAGTCATGTTTAACTTGTTTTTGCTTTGTCTATGCAGAAAGTTGCTGGGCATTCTCGGCTGTCGCAGCTGTTGAAGGTGTCGTAAAGATTAAAACTGGTGAGTTGTTGTCACTCTCTGAGCAACAACTGGTGGATTGCGCCAGGACCAAAAAAACCCGAGGCTGCGCCGGTGGTTGGGTGGATGATGCTTTTGAATACGTTGTAAAAAACCAGGGTCTTGCCAACGAATCAGAATACCCATACACGTCGAATGACGGAAAGTGCAGCCGTCAGAGCTGCGAAGATCAGTGGCTTTGAAGACGTACCACGCGACAATGAAGAAGCACTGTTAAAGGCTGTAAGCCAGCAACCTGTCTCAGTGGGCCTTGACTGCACAGCAGATGAATTTCAGTTTTATTCAGGAGGTGTTTTCACAGGACCGTGCGGGACCTCTTTAAACCATGCTGTTGCCGTTGTTGGGTATGGAACAAGTGAAGATGGGATCAAATACTGGTTACTAAAGAACTCATGGGGAAAATCCTGGGGTGAAAGTGGCTACATGAGGATCCGGAGAGATGTTCATTCCGAAGAAGGTCTTTGTGGCATCGCCAAGTTACCTTCCTATCCAGTTGCATGAATATATAAATAAGGGTTGCACTTAGCTTCCCAGTTTCCCTATGAATCAGTAGTCGTTGTTCTTGCTGTTTTATATATATATATATATATATATTTAAGAGTTCTCTCAAGTGCTCTTATCTATGACAACAGTATTGTTGCATGCTGTTAATCATGTAAATTAGCTTTCTCTTAAAAATAAAGAAATTGGCATTCTAGTTGCCAGTCTAATTAATAGTTTTTCTCCTATCAACATTTATTGTTTTGAGTTCAATAGAGCCGATTTATATATATATATATATAAAGTTTGATGAACTTGTTTTTTTGAAAGAAAATCTGATAATATTAAATCTAATTACATAAATATAATACGAAAAAAATTAGAATATTATATTATATGAATACACAAATGTCATAAAATTTATATAATATTAATTATTAACAATAAAAATTTATATAAATATAAAATACTTTAAACTCTATTATAAAATAATAAAATATAAGAATATAATAAGATACACAAATCGTTAAATCTACTAAAGTAGAAAAAATAAACATGTGTATTATTTTGGCACTTAATTTCAGGTATAAACCTCGTAAAGCCAGTATAATATTAGATTTTTGCATTAGTTAATATAGTTGTGTTCTTCATCGATCTATTGCATGGATCGTTTTAATAACATTAATTAGCTGTAACTCCAACAAATTGAGACACCATATCAGTATCAAGTTGCAGTCTAAAGTTAACATTTCCACCATTATTCATAAAAAAGGCTTTTTTTTATTTTGGAATAAGCGGTAATTTTTATTCTTTCTAACTGTTTATTGTGTAATTCATTACAGCCTGATGAATAAAATTAGGGTAGTCTTCCATCCAAACATGCTGGTTTCAGCTCTAAGGCTATGTCTTGCTAAAAGATGCGCAACCTGGTTTGCTTCCCTCTTCGTGTTTTGGAGTAAGCATTCCTCAAACTGTAAGAGCTTTCCCCCTTCCTCGTCCAGAATGACACCTACTCTAGATAGGTCGGTTTCTTTCTTCTTTAGGCCATTAATGACAATCGTGGAATCACCTTCCACGATAATCTTCCTATATCCCAACTGCCAAGCCATATCCAGCGCCATGACCGCTGTCATTGCCTCTGCTGTACTTGCTCCGTATACCCTCTCAGTGGGGATCGCCGCACTGCTATGAACGAAACCCTTAAAATCTCGAAGGACAACTCCTATGCCACCTCTCCTCGTGTTGGTGTCCACAGCTCTATCAAAGTTGACTTTGAAATAATCCTCCATTGGTGGTTTTCACAGCACTTTCTGCGTGGGGATAACGTTCTTCTCCGCTAAAATCTGTGCTTCCTTGAGGTCTTCCAATAGGCTGCAAGTTCTTTCCACTTTTAACTTCATCATTCCGCGCATTCCATAGTGCCCATAGGATCATCAACAAACTGTCTACATTATCAATGGTCTTTGCAGCTGATTCCAGCCAGTCTACAACTGAAAAACGTCATTCTGGGAAATTGCATCATCTTAGTACCTGCTTCGAGAATTGGCATTCACGCATGGCGTGGATGTCGTCGTCATGGCCATGCCCACACCTCTTGCAGCTCTTGTACCCCCCATTCACAGCTTCTGCAATCTTCACCGCTGTGGGAAGTATGCAAGACACAGTCTCCACCCAAACAATCTGACATTAAGAGGCACATTGGCCGCCCATAGTTTCTTCCAAATCGGTCTTTTCGGTTCATATCTGGTTCTTGCTTCCATTAACAGGCAATACCCGCTACGGACTGAGTATTTCCCGTCCCTTCCATAGTACCACACTAATCTGTCTTCTTGTTTATTCCAAGCAAGCGTTATGCTGATAATAGACTCAACTTCGTCTTGTTTGAACTCTCTTCGTATCACATCCACGTTCCACTCATTCGATCCATTTCCAATTAGTAGGCAGTCCACCATAGCTTCCAATCCCAACTCACGGTTGACAGAAGCGACATAAAAAGAGTTATTCACCGGAATCCATTTATCACCTCCGATTTTAATTGACTTCCCGGCCCCTATGTGCCACCTTATACCTCTATCATGCAGTGCTTTTGTTGCCCATATACTGCACCAAATGTATTAGGCCTGCGATCCGATTCAAGCCGTAAAAAAATTCCCATGAGCACAATATTTAGCTTTGAGCATTCTGTAGTATAGTGAATCGGTATTGGTTACGAGCCTCCATCCCTGTTTTGCTAGGAGTGCAATATTGAAGAGCTTTAGGTCCCTGAAACCAAGTCCTCCCATACACTTCGGAGTGCATAAATGATCCCAACTCACCCAGTGCCTCCCTTTTCCACTTTTCCATTAGAGTTCTGAAGCCACCAAAATCTTCTTATAACTCCCCATGAGCTCTTCACATGATTTCATTGTGAGAAGAAAGCAATTCATCACTTATGAGCACTTCACATAATGCCATTGTGAATGTCACTACCATAATTTATCGAAATCATAGTTGTTAATTTGCTTGATACGGAAGAGTTTACATAATAAATTCTTTAATAAATAAGAATTTATTTGCTGGGATAACACATTAATTTTATTAACTTTGAAAGGCTTAGATTCAAAATCTTAAGAATATTTAAAGGGTATTGTGTGAGAAAAGTAGAAAATTCTCATAAAATAGGATTTCATTTGCATGTATTAGAGGAGTTAAGGGTCAGGTTGGATCACAAACTTATATATTTTCTTTTCAAATCCTTCATCAAAGATAAATCTTAACCTGACTCATAACCCGTTTTATTGTTTAAAAAAAATATTTTAAAATATTATAATAATTTAATCATAAGAGCACGTCCTGTAAACCGAACTCCTACATCCTTTCGACATCTTCTGACTTTATAAATTTCTTCAATTTTCACCTAACAATCTTCAAAAAGTCATCTCCATCTACTATTAAGATGATATCAATAAGATCGTATGATGCTAAAAACATGTTTAAGTTACCAGAATAAAAACATACGTGTTTAATTTATTAAAAAAAAAAAAAAGAAAGCCAAAAAAAATGTTAAACAGAAATTATCTTTGCACATTAAAACAAGGACGGGCTTCCTGCAACTCCATCGTATTAGTCCCGTTTGTCATGAGCCAAGAATTATAATGCAAATATCAAACATGCCCTGTAATTCAAACAATCATGAAGGGGAAAGAGTAGGATCTTTGCTCCTTGAGTTTGAGTGTGAGGGTCAAATATCAGTATGCATTCGATATAAATATTTTTAATTTTTTAAATAATTTTTCATGTATTTGAAATTAAAAATTTATATCTTTATACTTATATTCGGATATACATTAAACATAAATGTTAAATCAAAATATTTTAAGAAAAATAAAAAATTAGAATAACATAGAATAGAATTATAACCAGAAAAGCTAACACAAGCATCACGAAGCTAGTCATAAGGCACACATCAAAAAGTTCTAATTTTCAATCTCTTTCATAATTTCCAAGGATTTCATGTCCAAGTGGATGCAGTGGGTGTATAATAAGATATAATTTGTTGCTAGATGCCTCAAAGGAATAACTTAATTACTAGAACTTTGTGACGCCTCAATTTTACATTTAGAAATTGTGAGAATCCGCTATATAACATGTAGAAATTCAAACCTTATTTATGAGATGTTATCATGAGATATGTGAGATTTTCAAATTAAAATGGATAATATTTTAGAAGTTAACTGTGAGAGTCTTCGTTATATATATATATATATATATATATATGTATTCCCATTGCCTATCCAATAAATTAGCAATTAATTACGATTGTAATGTTGATTATTTCAGGGACTTGGGCATCACAAGCCATTCGCAGCACGTTGGATGCAGCGGAACACAGGCAATGGATAACTCATCAGGAATGCAACTATGAGAACCAAGTACTTCGTCAATCAAGAATCCATGGGGTGAGGAATGAGGCTACATGAGGATCGAGACGTGATGCTCCAAATATGTTTTGTGATTAGATCAATTTAAGAGTCGAGCAGCCACATCTAACTTAAAGTGAGCCATGCTTATGTTTATTTTTTTTAATTCGCATCGCTTTAATTGAAATCATTATTTATTTAATAAAGTAATAATTTTTTATTTAAATTTAATTATTAAAATATAAAAATATTAATAAATAATTTTTATATTTATAAATAATAATTTATATTTACAAATCAAACTAAATTAAATTTAAACTTTAAAAAAAAATAAAATTTTTTAAACCTGACTTATGAATTTGCGGTTACATTGGCATCTTCTTAATTCCATGTTCACGTCTTCCTATTCAACAAGTTGTGGTTCCCTAGAAGCCCAGCGCCAAGCTAAAATTTTAGGACAAAAATGTTGCCTTAATTAGTGGGCCGATCCATATATTTTTGTACTTGCAACTGAACTTGTAATTCCAGTCTAGACGTTGCAGCCCATTTGGGTGCCGTGAAAAAGAATAGAACAACCTTAAATTCACTTGGTATCTAAAAAGAAATAGCTAAGAATGTGACAGACTTGATATGTATCTCTGTCCATTATTTACGACTAGGGAAAATGATTGATATATGTGGCATCTGACCTTCTTCTTACTGCAAATGATTGATATATGGCATTTTGTTGTTATCTGAGTAACATCATATGAGCAAACATTGTTCCTTTTATTTCTTCATTTAATCAATGCTTTCGTTTAATGATTGCATATATCACTCCCTTGTATTCAATGGCTATAGTTGAATTTTCTTGGAATGTAAAGTGACAAAAAAAAAAGAAAAAGGCAAATTCCTAAGTGCACACAGTTGTTCAGGGGTGTGGGGACTCTCGATTTCATCTGCTTTTCAAGATGGTAGATGGGTGAGACTGGAATTTCATGCCCCGAAATTGATGAAGCCAAAAACTTCCTAGAATTTAATAGCAGATTAACTTCTGGCCATTGAAATAAACTTCATATCTGACAGCCAACTGACTTTTTATGTTAGATGTTTTGTCGAGGGATTAATGATGGTAATCTTGTTTCATCGTCAAAATCGTACTTGAACTTGGCAAACTATCTGGGCTTAATTAAAAAAAATCAATTTTAAATTTGAGTAATTTAAATTATCGAACATGTTGAATTTTAGTATTTTTATATTTGATTTGAATAATTTATGATTTGAATTAAATTTTTTAATTAATATTAAAAAATTTTATTTAAATTTGAACTAAGCATATATAATAAGTTTGAAGTTAAAAATAAAAATAAAACTTATTTTTTATTAAAAAAATTAAATTAATCAAACATAATTAAATAAATTCAAATAGTTTAATTTTTAGCTTAAATCTACTTCAAACGACTGTTACACGTAACCCTAATTGAATAAAGCTATCAATATTCATTGATGAGATATGAGAAATATAAGAAATGGATATGAGAGAACGTAGCTATGAAAAGAAGATAATGTTTTAAGATAATTGAACGGCCAACATGGAAATGTTGGGATAATTGAACAGGAGTCAAACGTATAATTAGCTGAGCACTAATGAATTAGGAGACTTGACCAAGGAAAGCAATCCTAACATCTGCCT
>JAQSVH010000011.1:8412404-8431891 GCA_029448705.1 Adansonia digitata | reverse complement strand
GATTTCTCAATTAAATTGAAAAATTGACCTATTTCGGTAAATAATCTGATTTTGGCCTATTTTCGTAAATAAAAAAAAATTAATAATATTCCTATAAAAAAGCCTAAGGTTTTTTATTGTAATTGTATTAAAAAAAAGTTGATAACAATGGAATGATCAAGACAAAAGACGATCCGCAAATTTTCACTTATTATATTTTTATGTTTTTATCTGAGAATTTCGTGTATTTTTATTTTATTCCATGGAAAAGCCAAGATAAGAAAATTAGCATGACTCCCTCCTCCCCGACGCATCTATTAGGTCCTCTTTTCGGGGTGGCTTTTATTTTATTTTTATTTTTTTATGTTTCTATTTTTTTTTTTTTGTTAAAAAAGGTATATGAGATTTCTCTCTTAAAGAACTCCGAATTAGTCTATTTCTCTAACATTAGGTATTAATTAAATTGAGTTTTGATTTTTACGTAAATAAAGTCTGTTTAGATAATTTTGTTCTTCAATTTAGATTTCTCGCTTGATAAATTTGATAATTTCTCTCTCTTGAAGATACTGTAGTAATTTGTTGTAGGGGGTTCGATCTAGTAATAAGATGGGAAATTTGTTTTTTCTCTTTTTGGAAGTCAATTTTTTTTTTTTACAAATGAAAATGTAAATTTGAGTTCTTTTACAAAACTTAAAATAATTTTTTTCGATTGAGTATTGAAATTAAATGAAATTTAAAATTTTGGATGATGTGTTGTTTTAATTTTGAATTTAATTGATTTGGGTTTTGGTTATTTATTGAAATTATGAAGTTTAAATTTTTTTAGGTTTAAGGTTTCATCAAGAAAAAAATGAAAAGGAGATATTTTGTATAGAATTATCAGCTAGGGTTAAATCCAACGACGTTGTTTTCATTTATTATAATAACAAACACACAAGAGGTTAAGTATTAGAAAAAAAAATACGGAAAGTTAAATGTCACATGAATTAAAGCACAAGGATAAAAGCATAGAATTTTTCTTTATTTATTATCTTATTTTAGTTTCTACAACTTTTTTGTCAAAAATTGTAACAGCTTGTTTGGTTTGCTCCAAATAAACATTTTATTATAGTCATATATCAGTATGTTACAATACTGTAGCTGTTTAGTTCATAAAATAATTATTTTGCAAAATAATCTATTATAGTCTTGTTCTGTAAAATCATTGAATAGTCATTCCGAACTCTCTATTGAATGGCTATTTTAGCCTTTTACGAAATAAAAAATTGCTTTAGAAGATTCGAATTCCCTATAAATAAAACTCGAATCTCATACTGTTCTATTTTATTGAATTAAACTACTACAGATAGCTATTCCAAATCATTCATGCTCTATTATATTCTCACAATAACTATTCTATTATAACTCTATTATATTTAAGTGAACCTAATGTAACATAAATGCGATAAAGTAGATGAACAATTTCGTGTCTTCTTTCATTTTCACAACATCTTTCGACATTGAGTCAGGCCCATTCATTTCTTATCAGACTTAAGTGGTACACTTAAACCAAGCCCAGCCTCTATTACTGAAGATTTGCTTTAGAAAACCCCATCTATTATTCATGCCCAAAATCCAAAATCAATTTTACTCGAAATTTTAGCCCTCAACCCCAAAAAGGAAGAGAAAAAAAATCCTGCGACCCTGTTTTATTTCAGACTTTATATTATATTAATTTTTTATAATATTAAACTTAATATGTGTGACAAAATTTTGTAAAAATTAAAAAATTTTAATTAGAATATATTAAAAAATATTATAAAATTTGAAAAGGAGTATTACTGGTGGGGTAGGGCATATTTTATTTAAAAACGCCTTGACATGATTCCAAAACTTTTAATAAAAAAAAATGATTGCCTAGCCCTGAATTTGATTTTAGATAGACTTATCTTTATAGGATCGAGTTAGATCAAAATTTAATAAGTTCGGATTATGTTGTCAACCCTCGATGTTTTATCCTGCTAAAATGTTTCGAAATTAGATAATTTCAAAAGAACATACATAAAACCGAGAAAAAGGATGAGAAATCAAAGACTCAGCTCAGCTTGCTTGAAATTTCTACAAAATTTAGCCATCGAAACAGTCCTTAACACACCATATCTCCTGGTTTTGGCTAAGGCAAGGTGCCAAAATCCCCAAATACAAAAGATCCCAGAGAGAATTATGGAAGATAAACAGTGAAATGCCAATTTCGGACAAGGGAGATTGGCTGGAGTGGGATTGCACTTTCTGCAACCAACTCAAAGTAAATGACCCCATTAACTAGTTGGCCTTAACCAAAAGAATTTATCTTTAGATTGATCTTTCAAGTTCCAATTTATATAGCTTTTAAGTTTTACGTAATTTTAAAGATTCCCCAACGTATTATTAATCATTTTCACATGCTAAAACGCGATTAGCTCAGCACAAAGTTAAAAATGGTTGGTGCACCGTACCTTTCCTAAGTTTCTTCCAAAAGCAAAGTTGCTGGCCACAGATAATAGTAAAGGTCCCCTCTTTGCGTTAACATCGGCAAGAAGTTTGATCCTAAATTTCTAATTTCGAGGGAAACTATGTTTAGTAATCTAACTCGTTTAGTATAGACATAACTAACTGATAGACTTTACAAAGATTGTATTTTGGTTGAATTTAGTAATAAAATTACTGGTTTCAAGATCTTTTGCGTTGAAGCTGTATAGCAGCAACAAGGGTTTCGACTAGTTTGGTAACGGAAGGAGCTTCATTTCTTTGCCAATTTCAGTTAAGATACTTATGGCTGAGCATTTTGACAGTAAAATGCTAAACGCATTACTTCGATGTGGGAACTATACGTCCACCTTTAAAGTTGCTTAAAAGAAAATTGCGTTTGAAAATAAACATAGTGCCAAAAAACAGGCAGCCACAAGCACTCTTTCAATATATTTCGTAAGGGAAAAGCTGATTCGCGAAGTCTTAAAGTGTCTTTACAATTGTTGATGTCTTTTGGGTTCTTAAGATTTAGGTTTGATGAAGGCTAGGAAATGTGTTGAACATCAAATCTGTCAACGAGGAGCAAACAATTAAAGAGGCATCATGTTAGGATTTCGAAACGGGTTTGATACTTGAAACAACAAATATTTAATAAAGGGATAAGATTAAGCAAAGGTGCTTGAGACCAGAGATTATACGTGCTTGATAGCCCTTAACTGGCCAATAAGTCCAACCTAATACAGTCAGATGTTGGTTCCCCTTCAAACCATATTATGACTCCTTGGTGTTGAATCTCGTTTGCTTAGTCCTATATTAGACCTTGAGCCGAGGAAGAGTGTTGGTTATAGTAACAACAATAACTACCTGACTCAACGCACAATCAACTCTTTACAACAGCTGGGTTTAGATAACACAAATTAAAAACCTCTTATACCCAACAAAGATGTAAAAGCCGGATTAGATGATCCAGTAATTCCAGTTTCAATCGGGCTTCAGAGTAAGAGCTGGCACTGTCGGCATTACGCTTGGCTCTAAAATGAGACAAGGGGCACAAGAAAATTTTAATGGCGACATTTTGCATCAGTTGTGCACTGGAATAAATTGAATCATCGGATAAATAGCAACTGGGCATTGTATTCACAAACATGATATGTTTCCTATCTTTACAACAAAAACTGGGATCGGATTCTGAAGCAGAGTTCGCCACAGAGATTTTTAGCAAGACGTCAGCCTGCAAATAATTTTTATTGTTGGTTTTGGCATTGAACATGGCACGATCTGGCTTTGTCTCGAAGGTCTTGGAAAGCCCTCATTGTTTCAACATCAAATCCTCCAGCAAACTGTGTCAAATAAAACAAAATGTGTTAACACGTTCTCGTTGCCGACAATGCAAAAATTAAAGAGTGCTTTTGGGTCCAAACTTGTACAAAATGAATGATGAGAAATGTTAACCTGATGTACACGGAATGCAAATCTAACTCCTTGAATTATCAGATCCTTTTCTTCAGGCCCACCCCCAACAGCTTCGAGCTCGGCAGATACTCGTCTCATGTACTTCATTGCTAATTTAACTGACGCTAGCTTGATCTGCAACACAATTTATTAGGCATATTAATGAGTTTAACAAACAACAACGACTGCAGCAAATGGAATTCAGCAACTAGCAAGTGAAAGGTCTAACTAACAAAGCCAAGTGAATAAGTCTGTTACTTGAACTCGAATGTAAGTGTTGAATATGATTATATGTTTGACATAGGTGTATTCAATATTTTTTCAAGATTTTTATGTATTTGAAAGGTTTTAAAGGATTATATCCCCATACTCATGTCCAGATATACATCAAGCATGAATATCAAATACGGTACTTCAAAAAAAGTAAGATTTAAAGCAACATAAAAATAAGGTCATAGAACTTTCATGTTTGTTTTAGATGCTGTAAAGAAGGCATTACCCCAGCAATAATGGCTCTTACATTATGCAGTGCATATCCAGTCCTAAGATTAAGAATCCTATTTTCTTATTTCGACTTAGAAATCAAGCAAGCCAATGTGTTTAAGTATCTGGAGTTCACTAGTAGGCAAGGCATGCACGCATGCACGCATGCGCATTGAAAAATGAAGAGTAAAATCTAACCTTACTTTTTGTCAACTAGCAAATACTACATAAAATAAAACAACACATACCGATCAGAGTCTAAATTTTGCCATTCCGAGATCCAAAAGCAAAAGATTAATTAAAAGAATTACCTAAAATCTATAACCAAACTGACTAATGGAATTTAAGAATAGTGGGTGTTGTACTATGTTACTTGAATTCAAGCGTTGGAAAAAATAATTGACTAATGTTTGATGAATTATTATCTTATACGCGTGTTTGATATACGTCAAACACAATTGTCGAAAAAATTAAATTACCTGGCACACAATTCCAGTTTCAAGCATCCAATCCATGGGAATTTGGAATCCTTTGAATCTCATTGTAGCAGATTCTCTCATTCGGGAGAGGTTGTAAACACCATGCTCTAGCCTGCAGCCATTGTCACCGTCATTCAAAACTGAATGAGAACAAATTGATAAAATTATTAAAAATATGTAAAAAGTTTATTGATAAATAATGTATTATATATACTTTTCAAGTAGAGTCTGCATCTTCTTGAGAGCCGGAGCGCAAGGTTGCCGAGCTTCATCTCGAAACGATGAAGCCTCGGATTCTAGTTTCTTGAGATCACAATAGCCAAACGCGGCCTCGCGCAATGCATCGGCTTTCTGCTCCGGCCAATCAAAATGTTTTAGCACGGCTCTTTCATCCACCTAAATCAACCACAAGGAACACTAATTATCAAAACAAAAATACCCAAAAGCATATGTTATCCAGACTCAATAACAAATGTCAGATATGAATATTTTTCATATATTTAAAAGATTATATTCTAAGTATTTTAAAAAAAATAAAAAGTTCGTATAACATAACAAATCAAATGCAAAAGAAAGGAAATTACCAAGTAGGAGAGCTCATCGTCCAGCCATTTAACAAAAGGCACAACATCCTCAATATCTGTAAATACTGCATTCTCAACTTCTTTGATCAAAAACCTTATGAAGTCTCCCTGTGTTTCTACATCTGTCTTTATCTGTTAGCAAAATGAAATTCGAATTATCACTAACATAATCAGAATTTAATGTGTACCCGAAGCTAAGGACAATGATCCGAAATTTGTACCATATTGTTTGAAATTCAAACTAGTGTAAATTCCAAAAATTAAAATTACTACATAAATTCATCAAAACTACAAGTTAAAAAAATTCTAAAATTCCTACATCGAATCTAAATGCTGTATTATCTAAGCGGAAAAGAACCAAACAAAAGCGATTAAGTCAGGGACGACAAGTCACTTGTCACTACGCTGTCACAGTGGCATATATCGTAAATAAAACCACAATCGAGAACTCGAAACTTACCGCGAGCAAATGAGCTGACCGATTCTCAATCTCCCCTATCATATCCCTTGAATTTGCGGTCGACGGTAAAAGCTCCGCCACGCTACAGCCGCCAGCCTCTCTTTTCGAGTCACGACGCATAAGCGAGTGATAGAATTCCACAACCTCCGGAACTCTCCTCACTTTTGCCGCGACCGCCCTCGTCCCCTTCAGAGGCGGTGGTGGAGGTGGCGGCGCAATAGCTTTTATAGGCGGTGGGGGTGGAGGAGGAGGCGCTACTTGCTTGACTGCTGCCACTGCTGCCGGAGGCGGCGGCGGAGGTGGGGGTGAAGAAATTTGCTTCTCTGTGGAATCAGAGGAGCTATTAGATGACGTGGATGATGTTGATGACGTTGAAGATGATGATGATGATGATGAAGGTCGCGGCGGTGGTTTTGGAACCCTGGGAACACGAGATCTGACGTTAACAATAGTCGGCTCAACGACTTCATCAGAGTTACTTCTTGAGTGTCTGGGTCTCTCAGTAACTATTTCCTCTCTTTTAAGCTCAAAGCTCTCAACTTTCTCATTATTCAAAGCACTAAAAACAATGGCGTTCGTACATTTATTATTACTATTTCTCTTCAAATTCTTAATCAGGTTTGACTTCACACTAACTTCCACTAACCCTTGAAACTGCTGCGAAGAAGAAATTAACTCGTCGCTTTCCGCCGTAATCTCCGCCTTACTATTACGATCAGAATATGAAGACACCGTTTGCTTCAGCTCCGCCATCTCTTCCTCCATTTCTCTCACTTTCTTCTCGCTCATGTCCCTTTCTTCTTCAACTTTTCCCTTCATTTCTTCTACCTCTGTTTTCAGTATCTCGTTTTCGTTTCTCAAGTTCTCAATCTCTTCCCTAGCTCGTTCAAGCTCTGCATTTTTAACAACGATCTCGTTTTCCAGCACGGGAACAATCGCAACCGTTTCTTTTAAAAGCTTCTGCTCTAAAAGCTCTGTTTTGAGCCTGGACTCTCGTTCCCTTAACTCTTCAACCAATCGGAGGAGTTCGGTGACATCAGGCGGACGCGGCTGGACTTGAGCTGAGGATCGTGGGAAGTAAACACCAAATGAACGTGCAAAAACAGCTTTTTGGGAAGTGTTGTTCTTGTTAGCCGAGCTTGGAGAAGGCAATGGCGGTTTAGATGGAGTTTCATGCTTTGGGTTTGAAGGTGACTTTTGCAAACCCATTGCCAATCTTACCTTACCAGCCACCATGATAACGTCTGTTTTTGCTTCCTCTCACTCTTCCTCTGGTTTTAGCTTGGACTGGTTTTTAGGGTCCTCTAATTTGTGATCTGTAAGAAAGGGAAGGATACCCAAAAAAAAAAAAAGGTCCTTGTCTGTTTGTGTTTTCAGACAATGAGGCCTTAAACTTGGGAATTTGTGAAATTTTGAGTGAATTGCTGAAAATTTAGGTAATAGAAAACAAAACAAAAAGTAACGTTAAAACGAGCAGGACTTGACACCTCAGAGTATGAGAGAGGGAAACAAGTCTAAATTAAAGAACAAAAAAACACAAAAGGACACAAAAGAAATTAAAGGTTCAAATATGGAGGAACGGTCTTCTTTTCTCGGATCCAGTTTGAAAAAAAAAGAAGCATTTTTTAAAAAGAATTATTTAATTATTATTTTTAAATTTTTATTTAATTTAATATATTTCTTTTAAATATTATTTGAATTAATATTTATTTAATAATTCAAATACATAAAATAAAGAAAAACAAGTAAAAAAAAAAAAAACTCATAATAGCGTTTAAGACATAGGACAATGTAACAACCAAAAAAGTGTCCGTATCTAAACAGTGTTTGGTCCTTTTCATCCGTCTACATGTAATTTACTGATTTTTAGTCTCTTTCTTGAATTGAAAGTAAAACTCGATGGATATTAATTGTACTCGCACTTTGAAAGGCGTGGGTCATACTTAAGAAGTTTGTAAATGTTTATTTTTATGACCAGAATCGAGTGCGTGTAAGGCAGAAGCTCGTGAAAAGGTTCGGGGTGAAATGAACTAAACATGGGGCGGGGGTTCGTTTAGGGTGATAACGAGAGTGTAATCAAATTGACAAAGAAACAGTGCCAGAATTTGGAAACTAGGAAAAGGTACTTCCCCATCTCCCTTAACAGCTTGCCGTTAAACATGTTGGAATTGAGGTTTTTTTTTGTTTTTTTATTATACAATATTTTCAATTAAATAAATAAAAAAATTTAAGCTCAAATAAATATATTTATTATGATATTTTAAATATATAAATATTTTATACTAATATTATTAAATACATATTGATATAACATTTTATATCGACTTCGGTTGTGATATTTTAAATAATAATATAATATTTTTATTATGTATTATAATATTATTAAATATTAAATATCATATTAATATTTATTTAATAATTTTAATTCAAAATATTTATGTATTTGATCGAATTCTAATACAAATATCTATTTTGATTAATTTTTTTAAATACTTAATTAAAAAATAATATAATATAGAACTATTTATATAATTAATCTTTTTTCCTTAAATTATGGCGTTTTATAAAAAAAAATTATAAATAAAAGATCCTTTCATTACCGGTCAGTTTAATTGAACTCTCCCATCTATTTCCTCATCCCAATTTCTTTCAGATTGGTTTGCCTTTTATTATATTTTTCATTTTTAATGTATTTATTATCAGCATTTTCAAATATATAAAATTTATATATAAATTGTTAAATTTATACTTATAAATGATAATTAAAATTGTATTAATAATTAACTCCACTTTTTTTTTTTTTTGCGCTTAGCTTCTTCGCCTGGATCTGTATTGCTCTAACAACTCTCTCTTTGTTGTTTTCTGTATTCTAAATAAATGCTCATTATCTAGGAAAAAAAATTATATTGAATAATAATGAAAAAAATCCTAATCTGATTTCTCCTATTTATAGTCAAATTACATCAATTAACAATGTAAAAAAATAAATTTATTTTGATTATGGGATCTTAATTAAGTTCTACACATCAATCAAATGCTAAAATTATTTGGAATTTGACGCATAATCACAAGTGTAAATATTCATTTAACACTTTTCTTTTTTGAGAGAGAAGGAAGTGCCATATTCATTTACTATTTGGGTAAAGAATTTATGGGTCATTTTAATTGAGGTATATAAGTACCGAATAAAATTCTCTTAATGTAATAACTTATACTAAATGCAATAGTTAACACTTTATTCAACATCTTGAAGAAAAATATTACTGGTTTTATATTTAATGCATTGTTAGTGAATCGTTTGATGTCATCTTAAGAATTTTAATAAGTAACCTTAAAAAGTAATTTTATGACCGTTGTTAGTAAAATTTATTCTTAATTGATTGTTTTTTTTTTAAAAAAAATTACATTTGATTCTTTATTTTTATCAAATTTGAAAAAATAATACATTAATTATACTTTTTTTTTTCTAAAAACATCCTTGTAATTAGTACCAACATATACTAATTAACATTTTTCATAATGCATAAACACTTTTTTAGATGCAAAAAATCATAATATTACTATTATAAAGGATGTTGAAACTTTCAACTTTACAATAATTTTTATATGTTAAAACAATAAAGAAAAAAAATAAGGTTGGACACAGTGTCTTCGGCTTAATTAAACCCTAGGGTTGCTAGATAGTTAAAACATCCTAAGATCTTCTGTTAAGAGTTGGTTAAAACATCCTATCTTTTGTCAAATCATGTTTAAGCTGGCGATTTTAATTATAAAAAAAGAAAAAGATTTAGATCAGAGGCTTTTCGGGGACCAGAACTATGACAAAGATGGCACCATAAATTCTCCTCAAGTTCACGTTAACGAAAAGGCATTGATTGATACTTAAAAATCAAGCTCTAGGAAACTATTAACAACATTTTAAATAGTGATAGAAAATTATTTAGTAATTTTAAAATTTTTTATGATTGATATTTATCGTAATTGATTACAATAATATTTATTACATTTATAATCATGATAAACGCGATGCGATCGAAAATATATTCATGACTTTTTTTTTTAAATCTTTGAGCATAATTCACTCCGATTGAAATTTCTTCATATTATTCTTCTAGTGGAAGTTGACAATAATATTTCTTTCCTCACCTAAGGTGTGACCTAGTGGTAAGGATTTGCTCGGGATATGCATTACGATGATATATGTTTTGAGTTCGATTTTTATTTTTAAAATTTTGATTTAAGTGAGAGATAGTAATAGAAAGATAATTATGGGAATTTCTTCAAAGTTAACAAGAAAAAGTAGACTTGAGGGACCCTATCTCTGTGTCATATCTCCGTCAACAAAAAACTATTTTCTTTCTTTTGAAGTCCTCGTTTGTTGTGTTTTAGGCGCAAAACTTTGCCTGAAAAAACATAAAACATTTACCAATTCAATCTTTGAGAGTAAAAGGCAAACATTATGACTTGACTAAACTGCAACAGAGGTTCAATCAGGGCGGGATTTACTTTTAATCCAAAGCTGTCTGGTGGACTTTTGACAGGAATTTCGGCTTTAATTTTATATCTTTTTTGGATAATTATCTTTAATTTGATCTTTTTTTGAGAGGGCAACTGTGGGCTTTAATTTCATCTTTAAACAATGAATGGAGGGAACATATAGAGAAATTTAAGGGACTGGCACAAGTTAAGGTACTTAATATTCAATGTAGGTGTGTTGTATTTTGTATTTTTTTTGTCGTATTAATTATATAAACATTAAAATAATAAATATTATTAAATATATTAAAATTTTAAACATTAATATTATATTTATATTGAAGTATCATAGTAATCATATTAATTATATATATTATATTTATATCATATTTTCTTAAAATATTTAAAATTATCCAACTTAATTCGACAAAAAAGGGGCTGCAAGGGTAGAATCTGATCGGCTTAAATATTTCTTTCAAAAATCCAGAGAGAAGAAGCTTATTAATATTACTCTGTGAAAATTTTCTTTTATATATATATATATATTATGACATTAATGTATCCATCTAAAAGGAAACATGTGATCATGGTAAAGTAAATACATATGGGGACCATATATGAATTTAATTATATGTATATTTCTTAAAAGAGTACACTGAATATATTTGATGAATATAGTTTTTGTTTATTTATATTAATGTAGAATTTTTTTTTATTTTACATACTTTTATACTTTTATAAAATTTATATTTATTTAATTTAATTAGTATATTTTATATCTTATTTATTTCATGCAAGTTAACTTTGATTAAATTAAAATATTTAATTATTTACTTGATATAGAAAATCAATTAAAAAATGATTGATTATTTGTCAATGTAAAATTATCGATTATTTATTTGATATATTTTACGTTCTATCTGATATAAAGAAAGAGTATACTTTGTTGATGTAATAGAAGTATTAAATTGATTTAAAATTTTATTTGCATGATAAATATAATTATATTATTAAATTTAATAATAATTATTAATAATATATATAAAATTATAAATATATGATCTTACGTTACGTAAACTGATTCTCATCTAATTGAACATATATATTTGCAAAAAATGAAGGTTAAGAAGTCTGTAATCTCTTCATTATTGTGTTTTCGAAGTCGGGCTCTTATATTTCCAGAAATGATTTTGTTAAAGTGGAACTGGAAACCATATTCATTTCATTTACGCTATAACTTACTATGGCTGTACAAAATTTGTGATTTAATATTATTTCTTCAGGCTTAATCTGTCCACTTTTTCAACTAGAGTACTACTTTTAGGTGTGGCAGGTAGAAAGATTTGTCCCATTACTGAAATGTGAAATGAATGATTACCCAATTGGAATTACATGGCTGATGCATCGCTTTCACCGGAACATCGCCGATTCTTATGGTTATATAGTAATCATTTGCAGACTCTAGTCTGCCGTAAGCTATGATCAGATGAAAAAAAAAAAGAAGGGATTTAAACTATGTTTGTAATATGATATTATAATTATTATTTTATAATTTTAATTTTATAATTATTAATATTTATAATAAATATTTATTATAATAATTATAATATTATTAATTATATTTATAATCATAATAAATTTAACGCAATTAAAAAAATACTTTTTTGATGAATTAGATTTGAGAAAAAAATTTAAAATCAAATTTAAATTTAGATATTAATTTTAATGCATCCTCAATCACTTAAGTAAAAAATTGTTTGCCTAACGAAAAAGCATTCAGGGGCTGGTCAGCTGCATGCGTAGGGAATAGGGAGGCCTGATATTAACTGAAACCTTCTCTTTGCGTCTCTCATTTACCATTCAACTGAAGAAAGTATCAGTGGCCATAGTCTGGGAACTGAGCTCATCACTACATGGAACAAAATTAGGCTTTGCAATATATATATATATATGTAACAATCTGCAAGATTTGGGTTTGTTTTGTATTTTCAATTTATTGAAAAGATTAAGAAGGGAAGATTGAGAGCGTATAGACATTGGGCAGATATATTTTCTGTCCTTCCAAATTCTCTGCTGATAGAATCAATATATATCAAACGTTTTTAAATATACTTATAACTGTCTTAATAAGAAGCATTTTATGTATAAATTTTGCTACCGAGATTTGAGAAGCATGCAATTGATATTCGAAGGGCTAAGACAATATTTAAAATCCCAAACATTCTTTTTTTTCTTTAATTTGCAGAGAGTTCAACACCTTCAAAACGATAAATTAATTATGGGAATCCTAACTTAACTTTGACCTCGTTTATGGCAGTGAAAGAAGCTGTCTGAGGATCACCCACCTATATGTTAGCCAGCATATATACATATATAAAAAGAGATAGAGTTTCATGATAGTTGCCGTGGTTAATTCCCTCTCCAAGTTGGAAAATTATTGCAATTAATCACAGATCACGCTCTAGGCTGAGAACTTACCACGTAAAATACACTACAATTATAATTATACATTCATCATTATTATTCCTGTGATGATCGAGGTGGTGAAGTAAAAACAAAATGAGTGAAGTTAATGTGAGGAGCGATGGATATATATATATATATATACACACACACACACACACACACAGACGTACATATTTAGGAAAGCATGAAAGGAATGTAACAAAGGATTGAAATGAATGGGTAAATGAATATTATTTGTGGTCCTTTTTTTTGAAGTGCCTATCCCCTCAAGGCTCAAGGCTTGAAATTGTAAAGGTGATTTCGCTCCGTCCGCCAAGGCATGCAGGTTTTCACATGCAAAGGCCAACGAAGCATGAGTTAATGTACATGATACCGCCAATGGCTATTGGGGGCTCCACCTATCGACCGGTTACAACTTGGACATCTGTCGCTGAATAATGGGTTTAGGGCTTTGGGTTTTCTCTTTTCGGCTTCGTCCTGTGGGCCAATTAGTCACATGATGCTATGACTCTGCTGAGACCCCAAGTTTTCCATGAGAATATATGTATTTAGACATGAAATTCCCTATTTGACCACTTAGATCTATTTTTAAGAAGAGAAATTATTATTGCCCAATTGCAAAGATTCTGGTTTAACTTACTGTAGAATTATTTTTGAGCTTTTAATCACGAAACAAATAACCACCTTTGTATAAAGTTGGAGAGACCTACATGATTTGGGACTCAACCTTTTCCTTGGTGCCTTCTTCACATTTCCATTGTTCATTGGATTGTTAACTACCTCAGCTTTGTTTGCAAATTAATGAAACTTGGGAAGAATACAAATAATATTGTTTATTTCTCCAACAAAATTAACTGATAAGACACAAATGATTCTGTTAATTTCTCTTCATTGATAACTGCCTTGTTTACATCTTTCCGCAAAAGAATTTCTAGTAACTACAGTATGTTATACCAATTATATGATAGTGGAAGAAAAAACTTTAGGTAAATATGTATTTATATATGAGAAATTTTTTAAACGGATTGATATTTTTTTAACGGTATTATAATTTTTTTAAGATAATGATAATTTTTTTAAAAGAGTGGTAATTTGTTAAAAGAGTTAATAAAGTATTATTATTTGATTTATAAAATATTTGATATTTCGACATCACCAACTCAATCATAGTTTTATAATAGTATAAATTGTGTACTTAATTTCAGGACAGTAGTTGTGTCTGGTATTTTTTTTCATCCTTTTGGTTGTAAAACCGAAAACCCTCTCTCTGGCAAACACAAATTTGGGGGCCCCTGTCCCCGAAATTCACAATCATTGAATTCAAATTTCTCATTATGGCCATGAAAAACCTTCTATGAGAAGAAAAAGGGCTTGAAGCGGTCGATGAACAGCATTTTCATTACGGACCTGAACAACATGCTATCAGACAATTGCATAAGTTAAAAGGCTAAATTTGCTTTCATCGGAATCTAAGTAGTTTGTCTCTCATGTTGATGTGTCCCTGGTTGAAGCGACTACATTTTGGGGTCCCCGGAAATGTCATGGCCAAGGACATGTAAATCCATGCTCCATTATAAAAACTGATACCGATGCAAAAGTTCTTAATTGCGAGTTGTTCAAGAAGGACAAGGTTCCGTTTTAATGCATTTTTGCAGAGGTCCATGACCACACTGGCACATCTCTTAGGTCCTTGAGCCTCTTAGCAACCTACATATATACTCTAGGTGGTGCCCATGTTCCCCTATGTTCTCAATTCTCACCCCTTCAGCCAACCAGGGAGGTTTCAACCTTTTCACTTGGCAATTTAATCTCATCCATTCTGTCCATGCAGTATCCTAAAGGAAAAAGCTTTTCTTTGAAAATGGTAAGTTCATCTTTTGATTAGAAACTTGCAAGAGTTTGATAACATTTTGGAGCTAGTTGAAGGCTTAATGAACAACAAGAGGATGAAACCATCATTGGGTCTACACATCCAGCCCAAAGAAAAATACACGTTTAATGGGTGGAAGAAGATTCCTGACTTTTACGTTCAACACCCATCTCATCTCTTTCTTCTATGAGATCCGTGATATTCTCCCTCATTCAATTATGCAAAATCGTCGTTGGTTGCCCTAGCTTTTTCACCCGTAAATGAAAAGGATCTTTCTTGGTTCAAACATACCTTGACCCTAATATCTCTCGCGGGGGTCGCATTAATGAAGGGTTGAGCAGACTTTGATGAATCTTACCACCGTATCCGATCCAAAAGACATGTCTAAAAAAAGATTAGGTGGAAAGAGATTCACTCCTTACAGAACTCAAAATTCATCCCATCTCTTTTCAACGTCTGATCCGGGATAAAAGCTTCGGATTCCAGATTCATCATACATTGGGCCTAACTCAAATAAGATAAAGCGGGAAAGCAATAAATTAGATTAAAGAAATGAATTTAGAATTATTGGACTCTCTGTTACTTTAGAAAGAAACTATGAAATTTCGACATAGGCCGTGAGGCGTCTAATTGCATTAAAGAACTTTGACATACAATAAATTAAGCCTAACGAATTTAGTGGACCTTATAATGTCATAACCGATTGTCATTGGGCCAAAAAATACAAACACCCATAATTTTGTTCATTTAGTTATTTATTAAAAGTGTTGAAATTATAATGAAAAGGTCCATAAAAATCGATATTATCGAAATCTAGTCGGTAATGGAAAAGTTTTGCTTTACTCTTGTTGTCGATAAAACTATGGTTTATTTTCTATGAATATTTAGAAGTATTAAAGGTATAGATATTTGAATTACATCAAACTTAAACTCAACTTATATTAATTATTTTGAGAAGATTTTGATCGTATTTTAACTTTATATTAGAATTTGATACACTCATTGTACGAATAAAATTTTTTTTATTTATTTTTTGAAAGAAATAATGCATCGAAAATATGGATTATTTAAAATTAAAAAGGTACGTTATTGTCTTTTCAAATAAAAATTGATATTTTTTTTAATAAAAATGTGGATTTTATTTTTAAAAATGAATAATTAATTTTTATTTTACATAAAAAACAAGCACTCTTAATTTTATATTTATTAAAATAATTTTAGTTAATATTTTTAATTGTCAATTGAATTCACGTTAATTACTCATAATATTAATTTAATAAAAAATTTTATAATAATATAGCTATATTACGTACTAATTTTAAAGGATGCTAATCCAAAGCAATGCTTAGACTTAGTTTGGCAAAGCCTCCAGTGCGGCGGCTTTTCCATTTGGCCCCGGTCAAAGGGCCGAAACGTCACTGACACATCAGGCTAAAGTTTGGACTTTAGAACAATATTTCTCAGTGTCACAAGCTGTACACGTAATTCATGTTTTTTTATTACTATATAAATGTATTTAAAATTTTAATAAATTAATAATTATTATTATATAAATTTTTAAAATATTTATTATATAATATTTTAATTATTTTAATTATATTTATATAATTATATTTAATATTATCAAACTTAAGTACAAAGATAATTTGTAATTTTTTTACGAGTCATTGAATTACATTTGGGGATTGCCACTGTGCAATTTTTATTCTAGAGTAACGTAGGATGAACGTAAGATTGATGTCATTTGAGTTTTGATTATGTTATTCGAGTTTAGATGACAACCGATAATGTAGATTCAGATATTTACAATTATTTATTTTATATTTTATAAATTTGACTATTGCAAATCAAAACAGAGCTAGATTTGGATAGTCATTTAAAGCGAATTTAGATCAGATGTAAATACGAATATTGAGATATTTATTATTTGAATTCGTATTATTTTTATGGATAAAAGATTCAGATTGAATTTATTATCTAAATTTGCATTACTTCTGTAGATAATGGAATTTAGATATCGAAATCTATTATCAGTTTATTTAAAATGCAAAAATTTATATTTATGGAAAGAATCAAAATTTAACTTCCAACATTAGCTTAGCGAATTTAAATATCTAACCGATAATATTATCTAATTTAGATACCGATAATTATACACAGATTTAATGCAAATAATAAATCATTTCAAGTTTTTTAACTTTATACTACTTCCATCCTTAATCTTGACATAAAGCAAAAAGTTAATCATAAGCTTTAAAAAACATCCAACTACCATGTCAACCCCTACGCTTCGTTCAATATCAAAAGAAATATTGTCTCTTTTTTTACTTGAATTCCATTAAGTTAATATCGTAAGAGTATCACCATTGAATAAAGGAAAGAATCTTAGTCTTTTGTCGTTATCTTAAGATTGTAATAACCATTGCAAATTAAGGATAAATTAAACATATATTTCCCTAAGTTGGCCTGGTAAAAGCGCATATGTCGTCAGTCATTAGGCTTAATTAAGAAAAGCTTAACTTGTTAGTGCATTTGATGATGGCATAAACGGGTTAATATAATATATTTTCAAGACTTGGCCAAAGCCATCAGATGTTTTATCAACACCGGCACCAGAAGCAGTTGATAATACGAAGTGCATCACTGCAAACGACACGTAGCTTTGAACTAAGGTAGTGGGATCATTGCTTTTGTTTTTTACGATACTGTTTTATGCTACTCTAATTTTTTATTTTTTAAAATATATTATTTACGTTTGAAATCATGTTTGATACACATGTTGATATGAATATGAAGATATAATTTTTTAAATATATAAAAAAATTTAAAAATATTAAATATTACCATATTTTAAATACATACGTTGTTTGACACTCACACTCGAGTTCGAATCATAATCAGAGTTCATATAATATATGATCATTCGGCGAGAATCAGTGTAGTATATGCAATTGCAGTTGCAGATTGGGATGTTTGAACTTTGAAGAAAATGACTTTTAAGAGTATACTTCTTAGCTTGATGCAAAATCAATTTGCTCTTTTCAATTTTTTTTTTTTTTATGCAAAGGCACAAATCAATTTTCTGTGTTACACTAATTAAGTCATAGCGATGGAAGTTTAAATGCTTCAAATCTTCTCCGACCCATTTTGCATCTAAGTACAATGAATAAATAGAGAGATTTTGAAACTCATATTTTCCAGAAATCAATCTGTTTTTGGCTTTTTAGCTTAGTTCTTCCCATGTTACCCTTTAGTTATGGCTGACGCAATTTGTTCATACATGATCTTCATTCTGCAGTTGTAAACAATCTGCGCCACAATTATTGATTAGCTAGTAATCAAAGATCAACCATACAAAATTATATTTGCTTAAAACATAGAAGACTTGAACTAATTACATAATCTTTATTATTTTTTTGCGGTCAAATTACCGAGAAGATAATCAACAAAGATGACTTATATATAAATTATAGGACTCAAGGATCAGAGTTCAGATGACTAGGTCTTTGACATATCAGCATCCAAAGAAGTGAATTTGAACAAGTTCCTTAACCTACTGTCAAACTGTTTCTGACTTTTGGCGATTATTGCCTTATCTTATAGTAGTTTTAACCCGTCAAATTAGAGTTAAATCAATAGTTGGTGCAGGTAATCTGGCACCTGTAATTCTAAATTGATTTTTTTTTTGGTTATCTTTCCATAAATTAAGATTAAGGGGGTTAATGAAAGGACTTATTGTCGTTGTCAATCGAATTGGTCATGTCTCCAAAGCTTGCTTTCTCTAGCAAGTTAAAGAATTCCTTAAAAGGGATACGGAATTGCGTGACTTGGAAATGCATTACAAGTGGATCATGGAGGGTGTGACTTTGCTTCGAGAATCAAAACCAGAATAGAATATAACAGTAGTTGACACCGTCACTTTTCCCACTCGGTCATTATATTGGCCTGGAAATGGCAATTTGCAGGGGCTGCTGACTGCGTGGAATGGAACAATGATGGAGCAACTATATTGGAACTTGGAAGGGCAATTTACCCAGTTGATTTGCAGCTATTAAGTGCAGGGAAGATCAAGGGTTTGAAATGTGAGTTTGTATATGATTATGGTCGATATTCAGAGCTTGTATTATAGTAGTCTGCCTAAGCTCTTTCGCCGTATAAGTTAGAGCTGGTCAAATAAAATGGCTACTTCAGATTAGATCATGCTATATATACACACACACACACACACACACACACACACACTATGGGGGCTATTTTCATTTCTTCCCTCACAATAGGTCTGGCGAGGAAAAGGTTGTATTAAATAATTACTCAAATCATATCATGATAACCAGTTTTTTGAAAAAAAAAAATTATTTATTAAATATTACATGTAATAATAAAATTTTAAATATTTATTTTAGAAATTTATTAATGATTTTTAGAATAAATAATTTTTTTAAAAAAATATGGCTGCATGACATAATTTGAATGAATGAGATACGTATTGATATAAAATAATTATTTCAAATACTCTAAATTTAACGATCGATGTTTTCTCAATATATGCAGATAGAATATACAACTATAAATCACTTATAGATCAAAACTAAAAATAAAAATATCTCATTTTATAACTTTGATTAGTGAAAAATCACAGTTTGAAGTAAAATATATATAAATTCTAAAACTCGAATTATTATTATTATTTTCTTAAACCAGAATTAATTTTTGGCCGCATACAGTGCAATCCTGCTTGTGGAAGCTTTGAT
>JAQSVH010000011.1:8374130-8393971 GCA_029448705.1 Adansonia digitata | reverse complement strand
AAGAAAAAAAAGGAAGGAGGGGGGCTAGTTCTTTATAAAAGATTTTTGCTAATCATATCATATTAAGGTAGTCAATACTATATTACCGGGAGTATTACTTTTATTTTGGTATAGATATATATGATATCGATATTTTTTAATATATATTTTTTGAGTTTATTAGAATTTGAATATTTTTAATTTATATATATAATATTTTCAAATATAAAATAAATGAGATTAAATAAATTTTATAAATTAAATATTCATCAATTATATATAATGTTTTAAAAAAAATCATCAAATATAATAAAATCAATATCAGTTTAGTAGTAAAGCTGAAATTTTTTAATATCTTTAAATTTACGAATAATTATGTTTAATATTCATTAAATTTATGGGTAATTATATATAATATTCATCAAATTTAAGATTAATATTAGTTTAACTTTTTTTACAAGCTTATATTATGTACCCACCAATATAGCTATTTTCGGCCGATGCCTACCGATACGGTCAGTATCGAAATGAAACTAATTATCACTGGTACCGTTATATGTCAAAACCAGTATGTATCAACCGGTAGGGCCAATATCAATATGGTATCGAGAACACTCTATCACATGTGATATTTATAATTTTTGAGACCATTTAATATACCTTTTAAATCAGCAATGAGATTGAAGTAGCTTTCATGGATTTAGTTTCGAGTTTTTGTTTTTATTTTATTTTGAATTTTACTTCATTAGTTTTAAGAATTTAGTAATTTATTATTTTGAATTTGTTTAGTACACTAGTTTAAGGAAAAAATAAGAGAATTTCGTTAGAAAAAAAATTCAATATTCTTCTAAATTCCTATGTAAAATTCTTTTAGTTGAATATTCATCAATGGGCTTAATAATTTATGTCATGTTGTATTTTCGTGTAATATATTAATTAATCTAGTTCGTAAGAATATGATCATTTTCTTATTATTTAGAATTTTTTTTTTGTTAATAATATTTTGAAAATAAAATTTTGAATGTGGCATATCAATTTGAAATAATATATGTCCTTAAAAATCTCTTTAAAAGGACATTAAACTAGATTTATCAAAAAACTGACTATTTGCATTAAGTCTAGTGCTGGCAGAAATTATTTAATAAATAAAATATTTTAATTTTAATTTAATTATAAAATATATAAATCTTAATGTAAAATTTTTAATATATTTCAAACAACAATTTAAACTTTTCGAGTCCAACAAGTTAAATCAGATTGAATCTTGAATATATAAACTTTTTTATTATCCAAACATGATTCGACTCGACTTGATACGTAAATAAATTTAGATTAACCTTAGACAAATCTCAAAATTTACATCTTGATCATATTATAAAAATAAATAAATGTAAGCTTTAGAAACAGTGCTTAACAACTTGCCTTCTATGAATAACATACAAGCTTGCTAGCTAAGTAGCAAATTCATTAAACTTGTTAATCAAGAACATTTCCACGAAAATTAAAGGTAATTGGCTTTGATAATCACTAGATCTTTTAGGTCAAAGTGTTTGAAAGTCTTTAAATTTCCGAAGAATTCATTGCATTTTCATTATATATAAAAGAGGTGTTCATGGTCCGTCGAGTTTGACCATAATTCGAAATTTTTTAAAAGTTCTTACTTAGATTCAAATTTGATAGGTTCAAAATTTCTAATCACTATTTAAAAATTGAAAAATATTTTTATTTAAATTTAATAAAAAATATTTTTTAAATTACTTAAAACAATAATTATAATAAAATCAAATCTAAATTACAAAAACGTTATTTCAAGTTTGACCTATAAGCAAGTCTTCAATATAATATATATAATCTAATTTGTATCCCTAATTAATTAGTAGTCTATTTGAAAATAGATAAATTCAAGTTGAAACCAACTATGTGATTAGTTCCAATTTTAGATTAATGTATTCTTAAAAAGACCATAGTCTATGATTATTGTCTGTCACTGAATTAGATTGCCTCAATTCCTAAATCATTCATTTATTATATTTAAAAAAAATTATAAAAAAGAATTTATTAATTTTTCATTTTATTTTGTACATTATAGTAGATAAAGAAAACTTGTAAAAGTTGAGACTCAAACTTCAAATTTACTAATATTAATTGACTATATAAACTAACAAAGTTGAACGCTAAATTTTTACTTTTTTTATTTTTTTATTATATTTTACCTCATCGCTTTCTATATTAATATCGTAATCATTCACCATGATTTTACATTCAATATATTGGGTTTAATTTAATTCATAATGCATTATATTGTCAATCATAATTCATATAATAATATGCATTTAATATTTCAAAGCTCCCCCATTAAATTAAAATTAATAGCTATAATATTCCTGCTAACTTCTAATGAATATATATATATATATATTAGATGGTATGGTCGGGATGTATTTAAATTTTATTTTGGTTTAATTTTCTTTTCCAATTATCTTAACTCTCAAAGGTAAACTCTTTCATACTAAATTAGTGTAGTCAAATTTTTATTTTTAAATATTTATATAATAATCTAATCTATATTGGGAAAGAAAAATCCCTCTTCAGATGAAGAAAAGAAACTTTGTGAAAAAGTTAGAAGTTGGCAAAGAAGTCGTCGATTCCCGTTTAAAGCATATGACATTGTAGATTTAATACAAACACGTCATTGAAATGACCTATTACTTTCGCAGTTGAAAAGTGGAAAAGTGTGAATCAAATGCTTTGAAAATGATTTTGTATTTGTTTAATAATATTTTTTATATGTTAATAATTATATTAAAAATATTTTATATTTTATAAATTTTAATAAATTAATAATTTTTATTATTTAAATTTTAATATATTTATATAATTTTATGTTATATTATATTTTATATTATATTTTAATTATTTTTTTTGCACTTATGTTTGTCCCCAGACATGGGTTGCCAATCAACTTCTGGTACACAAAACTAATCGTTCTCTTGTTGATTTTAAGCACTTTTTCATTTGATTTTCTTTTAAAAGGATTTCTGGGATGCTTACTCAGCAATTTTTTGTTGTATGAAATTGTATGAGCAATTAAAAAGAAACTGGTGAGAAAATCGCAGCCAAAACCTGGTGAGCAAAGGTGACAATCATTTGTGTGGTAATGTGTGTGTAGATATATATATATATATATATATAAAACAAAGGTGACAATCATTTGTGTGGAATGTGTGTGTGTAGATATATATATATATATTGGAAACAAAAACATTTGACAAAGTCTAAAAGAAAAAGAAGAGAGAGAGAGAGAGAAGAAAACCCTAATCCATACGTTAAAGTCGAAAGCTTAATAAAGAAGTTTTCATGTTGTTGCGTGGCTTCTGAGAGAAGCTCTCAAACACGACTTAAGATTATCCATAACGTGTCATGTCGGCCACGATAGAGAGGGGATAACAGTTAGATTCGGATCAATTTTCGAAAATATGATTAATATATGGTGTTTTAAATTTTTAAAAATTAAGTTAAAATTAAATCAGCAATTATATAAAATTAAATTAAATTTTATTAGTTTATATTTATTCGATTAATAAATTTTTAAAAATTTTAAAAAAATATTTTATAGTATTTTAAAGTTTTTTACATTAATTTAAAAATAAAATATTTTTTTATATTATAAAAAATTTAAAACTAATTAAAATTAAATAAAAATAGAATTTAGCTCGGTTTAGATAGTTACAATTTTTATTCTGTTAATAAAAAATCGAACCTAACCCAAATCAAATTTAATAAAATCTAAATCGAAATTAAATCGAACACTACAACTCGAATCTTTTTTCGAGTTTCTTGATTTTTTTCTCAAACCTAATTATATATATATACACAATTAAAATTATAAATTTATAAATAACTAATAAATTAGATAATATTATTTTATTAAAAATAAAATTTATATATTTATTTTTAAAAAATTTTAATAAATTAATATCATTTAATTTATTAATATTATATAATATAAACATATACACCATTAATAAATAAATATAAGTTAATGTTACATACGTTGAAGATTCTGATTTTCCACGGTCATGTCCCTTACAATTGTTTTACTCTCGGCCGTTCGATCAAAAGCTACACGATCAGATCATCTTTAGACTTTGGTGATCAATAATATTATTTTTAAGAGATAAAATTAGTGAAAAATATAAATATATACTTTCAGAAACGTGCAGGCTATTGATGTGACTTCACTGTCCAAAAATTTTCTCCTATATGCTTGGGCAAATTCGTGTGACTAAAGCAAGTTTGGCACTTTTGAAACTTTATTAAACATAATAATAGTAAAAAGCAATACCATTAATTAAAAAAATTAGATGACATGATATTGTTATTATCAAATTTATAAAAATTATAAGTTTGAAAGGATTTGATTTTATAATTAGATAATTAGTTGAAGATAATAATTTTTATATAATTGTGATTTAAATTAATTTAATTTTATTTATTTTATTTATTTTTATTAAATATAATTTTAATTATTATTAATAAGTACGATATTAGTAATTTATGAGTGAATCTAATATAAATGATAATGATAAGTACGTAAAAATAATTGATGAAAAAAATAGTGGATAGAGCTTTAATCCAGAATATGTATTATTTATTATTGTCAACCTTGACCGGGTTTATTTTATGCTAAAAAAACCCAAATGTTGCCAGATTTTTGAAGGTTCGATAGTTGTAACCTCTAAATTATATTGTTAATGATGTAACATGGTTTAAATTTATTAAAAACGTTGAACCCACTTTTGGTTTCCTTTCTTTTCTCTTATTTATTACATAATTCTAAAGTAGAATACTATATGTGTATGATATTTAAATTTAATTGTCACCAACTTGAAATTAAATGGGTACATGTCATGTTCCACAAATATATATATATATAACCTCATCACATTAAAAATCTTTTTTTTTTTAAATTAGGGCTATAGAAGGAAGTTATTGTCAAAACAATAAATAAATTAATAAGTAGTAAAGCAAAAAAAAAAAGAAAAAAAGCATGAAAAAACGTTAGGTATGGGTGGCCAATTCATCCTAAAATACGCATCCTAAAACTAATGCTAAACCTAAAAGGACAGAGAAAGAAAAGTTGGTGATTCCTTGCTTAACATGAGAAGTCTACGTGAAGAAATGGGTTAATAGCTATACCAAAAAATGGAAAAAAAAAAGTTTGGTGTAAAATATATAAATATATATAACCAATTATTTGAATTATAATTTCAAGTACGTAATTGTCAAGCAGCGCATATCTAAATTTGTTTATAGTCACGTCGGATTAGGTCACAAATCAAAATTTTAAAATATTTTATCTAGATTTTGTCTGTTCTGATGATCTATTTTATTATTTAAAAAATTTTAAAATATTATTTTTATATTAATATTTATATATTTTTATAATTTAATTAAAGTTAAAAATATTTTTATTAATTAAATAATGATTCGCATCAAATCAAACCGACCAAATCACTAAACCTTGTATCCAATCCCAACCTAAGACAAGTCAGGCTAAGTGAGATGCCCGAGTCCTGAATAAGTATCCTTAAATATATTTTTTTAAAAAAATAAAATATTAGTTTAAAAAATAAATAAAATATATGATAATTTTTAAGCTTGTTTTATAAAGTTAAAAAAAAACTCTATATATATCTCTCCTAATGTTTTTACCCTATTTAAAATTTATTGGTTTGTATTGTTTTCTCTCCATATATATTACTAAATAATAAAATTCACCAATTATTATTATTATTATTATTATTATTATTATTATTATTATTATTTGTTCATAGCTTTAAGGATACTCCAATTTGACACTGGAGCAAAAAGAAGAGGTAAGACGTCCTGTAAAGAATACCCGTTTGCCTTCTCTCCACCAACTCTTTTCCTTTTCATTTTATTTAATTTTAATCAAATCAGTTAACTATAGTTAATTTTGCTTACTAAGCTCTTAATTAAGCTACTGTAGTCCATATTTTTGTTTAAAACCAAAGAAAAAATAGATATCGATGAGTTAAATCGTTATTTAAATTTTTTTAAAATTTTTTTATTTAAATTTAGTTCATGTAAATTCAACAATTAATTTTATTATTTAAAAATATTAAATTATTATTTTTATATTAATATTTATATATTTTATAATTAAATTTTAATAAAAATTTATATTATTAATAAATAATCACCTGAATCAAATTTAATCAAGCTTATGTAATATTGTTAACCCTTATTTAAAATCCGAAGCAATTCGATGTATATGAGTGAAGTCAAATACGAAGCTAATTCATAAACAAGTAAAACTAAAAGCAAGGTCCAAAGACTGCATTTATTCTGTTTTGCAATCGGATATACATTAGGGAGAATTCCAGAAAAAGTAAGATATGATAAAAATTATTAAAAGAAGTAAAAGTAGAAAAAATAATCCCAAGAAAGAAAGTAACAATTATTGAAATTATTTATAAGGTGAAAGTATCGTAACTAAATGTACAAATGAGTATAATTAAATGTATAATTTATTATTATTAAATATATAACTTATCACAACTAAATGTATAGATAAATATGATTAATTAAATGAATGACTAATTAAATGTGTAAATAACTATAGCTAAATGTACAATTCATCGTAACTAAATGTACGACTTGTTATAACTAAATGTACGAATGATTTTAACTTAATGTACAACTTACCACAACTAAATGTACAGTTCGGTATAACTATATGTACGACTTGTCATAACTAAATGTATGGATGATCATAATTAAATGTACGACTCACCATAACTAAATGCACGAATGACTTTAACTTAATTTACGACTCGTTACAACTAAATGTATGACTCGCCATAATTAAATATATAACTCGTCATAACTAAACGTACGGATAATCATAACTAAATGTACGAATGACTATAACTAAATATATGACTCACCATAACTAAATGTATGACTCGTCATAAATAAATGTACAGGTGAATATAACTAAATGTATGATTCACTGTAACTAAATGGTGGGTCGTACATTCAGTTATGGTGAGTCGTACAATTAGTTATAGTGAGTCATACATTTAATTATGGTAAGTTATGCATTTAATTATGGTGAGTCGTAGATTTAGCTATGATGAGTCGTACATTTAGTTATGATGAGTTTTATATTTACTCATGGTGAGTTGTAAATTTAATTGTTATTTTTATATTGTAATTTAAGATTTAATATAAATTTTTTATTTTTATTATTTTTATATAATAAATCGAGATTGAATATAAAATATTTTTAATTATTATTTTTAAACAGTAATTCAAAATTTAATATAAAATATTTTTATTTTTATTGTACAATATATTAGTTTAATATATATTATATAATTCATATATAATATATATTATTTTTAATTTTTTCAAAAATAATTTAGGTTTTAATATAAATATTTTTAATTTTTATTATTTTTAAATAGTAATTCATAATTTAATGTAAAATATTTTTTGTTTTTATTATATATAATATATTTTTATATTATAAATATAATATTATATTTTATAGTATATATGTATTATACAATATTTATTACATAATTTATATATTATATAATATATTATTTTAATTTCTTAAAAATAATTTAAAATTTAATATAAAATACTTTTAATATTTTTATTATTTTTAAAATAATATGTTTAATATATATAATTTATATATAATATATAATATATAATATATTATGTATATAATATATATTTGATATATATAATATAATTACAAGGGAACCGACCCCCCCACCTCATATATGTGTATATATGTTTGGGGGGCGGGGGTTGGTGTATATATAACATTATATATAATATATTTTATATAACATATGTTATGTATTATTTAATAATATATAGTAACATGTGAAATATTTTTTAATGTTTATTATTTTTAATTAATAATTCAAAATTTAATATAAAATATTTTTTATTTTTTATTATTTTATATATTAATTTAAGATTTAATTTAAATATTTTTATTTTTATTATTTTGAATAGCAATTCAAGATTTAATATAATTTGAGATTATTTTATAATTTAGGATTTAATATATTTTTTGTTTTATTAATTTAAGATTTAATATAAAATATTTTTAATCTTTTATTATTTTTAAACAGTATTTTTAATATATATAATTTATGTATATTATATATTATATTTATAATATATATTGGTGGGGATCAATTCCTTATTCAGTATTTTTATTTTTTATTATTTTTAAATAATAATAATTTTTAAATATTAATTTAAAATATAATATAAAATATTATTAATTTTAAATAATAATTTTTAATTTATAAATAATTTATATATTATTTATAATATATTATATTTTACAATATATTTATGTAGGGGTCGATTTCTTTAATCAAGGTTCAAGAGGAAAAAGGGCGAAGAGGACGGCAGAGAGATAAAAGAATGGTAAAAGTAATTACAATTTTTATTAACAATTTTAGTAATTATTGTTTTCACTTTCACCTTTTTATAATAGTTATTATTACATTTCACTTTTTGAAATTCTCCCTACTTACTTGACGTCCAAGCAACATTTATTATAAATTTATTTTATAATATTATTCCTAAAAAAAGAGAATTAAAATTGGATAAATCCCTTTGTCTCCTTTGGTTTTAGATTCTCCCTTTAAACCCATCTTTCTCTCTGTTTGCAAGGAGTTCTATCGCAACACAGCAGCAAGCTATACACCTTCAATCATTAGCAGAATTTTATTTTCTTTTCCAAAACAAATTTAAAAAAAAAAGAATTTAATTCCTTAGCCAAACATCAAGAAAGAAAAAGTGGGTAACTGTGAACGTGCTCCAAAAGAGACAAGTTTCGCTTAGCTTGTTTATTTTTTGTTTACTTTTTTGTTTTTATGTGTCGATCTTGCTAGAATTTCGTGTTTACGTGTTTGGAGAAGTGGGAGGGAAGAAGGAAGAAGCAAAAATTCAGCTTTTTTTTTCTTTTTTGATGGGAATAAGATCAGTAGAACAAGAGAGATGGCATGGTGCAATAACCCTGTCGATGATAGAGCTCTGCAGTTAGTTACAGCTTCAGCCACCACTAAAGAACCCACCGTCGCCGTCGCTTCCATCGCCGTAGCAGCAGCCGTTTCTGACTCCAAAATCGATGAAATCCCTATCATTATTTGCCCTTCATGTGGTCACAACATACCCTGCCAAAATCAGGTCCCATATATAATCATAACTTATTTCTATATGTAAAAACTTTTTCATACACAGTTTTGATTTACTAATTTTTATTTATTTTTATGTGAGGTTAGGGGGGAATTCATGATTTGCCGGGTTTACCAGCGGGAGTGAAGTTTGATCCAACTGACCAGGAAATTCTAGAGCATTTAGAAGCAAAGGTAATATTTGACAACCGGAAGCTTCATCCTTTGATCGATGAGTTTATTCCAACGCTAGAAGGTGAAAATGGGATTTGCTATACTCATCCAGAGAGGCTCCCAGGTACTCTATTTTGATTGCTTTTCTTTTTTCTTTTTGTTTCTCTCTCAACTTTTAAGGGGTTTTCTTCTACTTCTTTTCTCTTCAATAATAAATTAGTTTTTCATTGAGCTGATCACTTGATAGAAGAATTTTAGATGGAAACGTAAAAACTTTGGGCAATTTTATTTTCAAGAATACAATTAAGTGTATTGTAAGGAAAGTACCTAAGTTGGCTAATACTAGTTGCCAGGGATTTGCTGGTGTGTGGTGTTTTCTTGGGTGGTCTAATAACGTGAGATCCTTTGATTCTACTCAAAAGCCACATATTTTCTCAATTACAGACATGCGAATTGCTTCATTATTTCCCCTCTAACTAGCTTAACCCTATGATGGGTTTAAGGATTACCCTTCTCGTCATTTCATGATGTTTAATATACTATATTCGCGTCATGTCTTACTGATATTATGTGTACGTCTCCTTAATCTCTAACTTATGCCAAACGCTATGATTCGTGAATAGTGAAAATTAGGATGATTACCTGATATAACTAAGTTTACCAGCTATTTGTTTTGAGTGGCCTAACTGCTTGTCTAGAAGGCAATGAGTGGTCAATGATCTTCTATTCACGTGATTAGTTAATTTCATGCATAGAACGAAAAATAACCCTTTAATCTGTTTCGCATTTTAACGGGTGCAGGAGTAAGCAAAGACGGCCAAATTCGGCACTTCTTTCATCGACCTTCAAAGGCATACACGACCGGAACTAGGAAGAGAAGGAAAGTGCACACGGAGGAAGAAGATGGAAGCGAAACAAGGTGGCATAAAACAGGCAAGACGAGAGCAGTCTTGGTTGGTGGGGCAGTGAAGGGATTCAAGAAGATTTTAGTGCTGTACACCAACTATGGGAGGCAAAGGAAGCCCGAGAAGACGAATTGGGTAATGCATCAATATCACCTTGGCAACAATGAAGAAGAGAAAGATGGAGAGTTGGTAGTTTCCAAAGTGTTTTACCAAACTCAACCTAGACAATGCGGTCCAAGTAGTAATGTTAATCAAACACTTGATGATGGAAACAAGTCGAAAAATCAAAGCCGGCATCAAAGTCCTAATCCTATAGTTAAGGGTACAACAACAACTACAAGCAGTGCGGGTCTTGTTGAGTATTACAATCATCAACCTTTTATTTCATTTGATCATGGGAGTAGCCATCATAATAGAGAAACCCCACCACCTCAGTTAATCCCAAATTTTGTTTCTCAAGGTGTTGGATCTTCGTTTATTCGATTATCCTCTGATACAAGCAAAGGGAAAGGCAAGATGATTAGATGATTCAGAATTTGGATTTGGTATTAGAGCAGCTACCGACAAGGACCTCTTTGGTTGGTGTTAAATTGTTGCTGTTGTTCCGTAATTGTCAGAATAAATTATCAGATTGTGATTTTCGCTGAGGAATTAAAGCGAGGGGAATATGAAAGAATAAGGTAAAATGTGATATAAAATTCGGATGCTTTGCAAGATTTGGCCCATCACCATGTTCTTGAGCAAAGGACTAAGACAAGGGAGCTGCTGCCATATGTTGTACACTCATTTTGCATTCTTTTATGACAATATTCTATCCAATTATTATAAGGCTTTGATTTTAATGACATTTATACAGTAGGATTGTAGCAAAGATGACTCTCATATAAACTTTATACTAATAACCCTAATGGTTTAACTAGTTTTATCATTTACCATATAGTATATGTTGGAAATTACTCATGATTGCAAAAATCAAATTTGTGCTATTGGTATTTGAAGATGATTTTCGCACCTTGGCAATGTATTTCTTTGTGTTCTTAACAAGCTTCAAAATTTGAAGTTAATTTAAACATCCCTATATTTTAATGATAGGCTCCAATTGACTTTTAATTAGTAGGCTATGTTAGGATATAAACATCATTTTTACAAGTAACTCGAAATTTATATTATTGATATAAATTAATTAACACATAAGTTCATAAAGTAATTATCTTATTTACAGTTAGATCGATTTTTTAAATTATTTAAATAAAATTTAATATAATGACACATGTATTACAAAAATGAATTTAAATTTATAAAAGAGAAATCCACATTTTGTTGTGATGGGATGATAGAAGAAGAAGAAGAAGAAGATTAATTCGAAGAGCGTTCGATTTCTTTAGGTTGTCCAAATGAAATGAAATTAGTAGGTGATGTGGAGATCTCAAAAGAAAGACATGGATACCCGACCACATGTAATTGTATGAATGTGACAGTTGCTTTACGCTGGAAGGTTCTGGAAGACTGACTGGCATAAAATGACCAACTCTCATCTCAATATCTTTTTTTTTTTTTTTGGGGGGGGGGGGTGGTGGGGAGGGGGGAAGTCGTTTGTGGTCCCGTGAGAATGGGGTCCTTAACTTGGAGATTATAAATGTCGAAAAAAGTCCGTCGTTCAGCCGCCATTATTCAAGTTGAAAACGCGCCTTCAACTTGGAAATTACTACTAATGGAAGAATATTCAGCAAACTTGTCACCGTAGGTTTGGAAATTTTGGTCATAATTCCTGGTCAAAAATAAAAAAGAATATTAAAAACAAAGTCATTGGCCATCGGAAACCACTTTTCTAAGTTAACATCTTGAATATTTGCAATTTTTTTTTAAAGGAAACCTTTAAGAAATTGTGAAATTAATTGTTGATATTTCTATTATATATATATATTTAAGATGGTTAAATATTGAATTTTCATTATTGAAATAAAGTATCCAATATTCTATCGACATATTATATTAATGTTTGGTTAATTGTGAACACGTTCGTTTGGAAAGAGAGCAAAGCCTGACGAGTAGCATTCGGCATGCCGCAAAGTGACGAAAAGTAATGACTGCAACTGCACAGAAGTTTAATTAATTAAGAAAGTTTACGTTATTCTTGTTCCATTTTCCTATCATTTTGGGATTTTTTTTGTTTTTCTTTTCTTTTTTTTTTAATTAGAATAAAAAAAAAAAAAAAAAGAGAGAGAACTTGCAGCGAAGATGATTACATGGAACTGGACTTAATCGCATCACCCATCATAAAAGGCAGGAGAATTAAGCGATATAAAATATCAATATTTTTATTTTACTAAAAATTCGACAATTAAATTAAATAAATATTAAAATAAAACAAATAAAAAATATAAAAACAAAAAAAAACTAATAAATACACTGTTTATCGAGTTTTTAAACTTTAAAAATATTGTTAAAATGATAATACATATTCTTTATATATAACAAAAAATAATTAAAAATAAAAAAAATGCGTACCAAACTTTTAATCTGTTTGTAAAATTAAAATTTTTTCACTTACCTATGAAACTAAAAAGTTTTTTTTTTTTACTAATATATCAAATATAAATCCAAAGTACAATTACCAAACTTGAACATTCCTTCAAATAGGTTTCTTACGAGGATACAACCTGACGTGCAAAACTCAAATCGTTAGATAATTCAAGTCCGACCACAATTAACTTCACATAAACATTCCTACATAAAGACAAAAACAAACAAACAAACAAACAAACCTCATCCTAAAACTCTTGATGTCAGTTTAAAATCGATATTAAACAAAAGAAATGCTGCTACACTCTGAAGATATTCCAAACTTTCAATTAATCAGAATTTCTTGGATTTAAAACTTTTCCTACGCTCATAAACTCATAACTATCGAGGTTATTAGTAAACTGAAAAAAAAAAAAAACACTGTTATGATTTCTGCAGAACACATTTCTCGTACAGAGCGAGGATGTCTTTCTTATTCGCATTCCTCAGCGCGAGCAACTCCGCGCCAAAATTATGTTTCGTGAGTTCCTGCTTAAGTTTTTGCACGGTGAATTTGGTATAATCCTCCTGATTGTTTTGCTGATTCTCATTGTCATCGTCGCCGCCTTTGAATACCGACCCGCCATTGCCTGATTGTGAATACATGAGGGGGCTAGTTGTGCTCCTGGACTTCTTATTGGCTCTTAAAATTCTGTCACTCATGTCTATATCTTGAACAGATCCCAACCCCATTTCATAGCCATCTGCCCTCAATCTCTTTCCATGGGAAGCGGTTTTAAGCTTACTATCCAGTGCCGTTTCATTCAGACGGACAGAAGTCAACTCCTGCTGTAGTGAATCAAGTTTTGCTTGTGCCGCTTGCAACTGAAGAGAAAGAACTTCGGCTCTTTCATTTGCATCTGCATGTGCTGCACGTTCAGAGTCCAAAAGATCTTGAAGGGCTTTAACTGTACTAGCCCTCTGATCGTTGTTTCTTTTTAATAATGACTCAATCTCTTTCTCCCTCTCTTCCACTCTAGCCTCTAATAATGCAACTTTTGAAACTGCATCCATCTCTGATACACGTATTCTATGTAGCTCATCCTCCAAGTCGGTTTTCTGTCTCTCCAAGTTCTCAATTTGCCTCTCGGCCCTCTCAATCTTAGCCAATCTTTCCATTGCCGTCCTTTGTATCTCGTTTTTATCCTTTTGAGCAGCTACTGATTCTGCTTGTGCTCTATCCGCCAATTCTGTTGCTTTCTTTGCCTCTTTCTCAGCTGCTCTACACCTTTCTTCAACTTCTGCTAATCTCCTGAATTCAGATGAATACTTCTGCTCCAAATGGATCTTCTCCAGCTCCAAAATCTTTGCTTCTCTCTCAAATGACAGGGCCTTGGTATTAGCATTTTCTACCTTATCAACTAACTCCCTCATTTCAATCTTTAGTGATGCTATCTCTGCATCATAACTCCTAATCTTTGACTCAGCAGCCTGCAAAGCATTTCCCATTGTTAAATACTGCACAACCTTTGCAAATGCACTTAACCTTGTGCAACAAAGGTCTTCAGCTACCGATCTGGCAGAACCACTCAAAAGAGAGAAAGTAAAGAATGAAAATTGAACGCCTACTACACCAGTTAGGATTATGCTTAAATGCAGTGGTCGATTTAATGATCATTGTAAATCCTACTCAACAATTCTTTAAGTAATCATATTCCAATGCATTAGATATAGAATACATAGATACAAATGCATAATAATATATGTACATCTATAAGAAGCTTACCTTTAACTCTAACTTTAGAGTTGTCAAGGACTGCTCAGCATGCTCAATCTTTGCTGACTTCTCCTTTATTTCCTCTTCCTGCAATATTCATCGGCATATAAACAAAACATGTTTTCTTGCTGCATCTTGCATTTGCATAAAACATGATTTAGTGAACAAGAATGCGCGTGTGAATGAGAGGTGAGAAAGAGAGAGCACCTTATCAGCCAATGTATGTGAAAACTCTTCTCTCAGAGTATCTTCCCTAAGTTGAGTTTCCTTGCTTGATCGCTCTTGCACGATTGCTGCTTTCTCCAGAGCAGCTTTCGCCTCTCTAACAGCAAAGTCATACTTCCTTTTCCACTCCTCAGCCTCCTCTTGAGCAGACTCAGCTTGCTCCCTAGCAGCAGCCAGCCTTGCTTCAGAAGCAGTGCTCCGGGACTTGAGAACTTCAATTTCTGAAGTGGCTTGATCTTCTTTAGCTTTCTGCTTTGATAACACCTGATCATATTTTCTTCTCCAGTCTAATATTTCTTGCTTGGCAGAATCCAGTGCTTTCATTAAACTAGAACATCTCTCCTTCAGTGAACTGTTATCACTTTGCAAATTATTCATGCGGCTAGCATATTCTTCAGCAAGCTTCTTCTTATCATTGATAGCATCATCATATCGCTTCAGATATTCAGATTTATATCTCTCACTATCTTCCAGTTGCTTGTTGAGTAACTTCATCTTATCCTCAATTGAACGGCATTTCAATACGAGGGAACTCTTTTCCGATCCAATCCGATCTATAAGTCCCTTGGTCAAATCCAGTACTGGCCCCTCCATACTGACAGACAATTTAATAAGAAAGACAAAGAAAGTTATATCCAAAAGTAGAGATTAAGCCCCAGAACACCTGGTACAACCAGTCTTAATGAAAAAAAATAATAATAAATAAAAATACTGATACCAACCTTTGCTGTAAAAATGCAGCCACTTTCTGCCATTTTCCAGGGCCATGGCATGATGCTTCATACTCGGATAGAAGAGCATCAAGGACCTGCATGTAACATTCTAATCAAACCCAATGAAAGGCATCCTATGGAAAATGCTAACATCACATAAAATCATAGATATTAAAATAAAAAAAATCAAAATAACTTTTCGTAGGATCAAGACAAAGGTAATAAATTGCAGTTGAAAACGAAGTCAAAAATAATGGCTTCACTTAGGTTGGTTAATTAACAATGCTTTATCATTACAATTTTAGTGATGTAAGCTGGAATATAATCTCAAACAGTAGTTAATGATGAAAAACAAAGTTTCAGAATTAGATTGAAGTCCTTTGCAGGAAGAATAAGGCCAAGTAGATACCAACCACTTACCTTCACAACATTATCTATGCTTGCATCAGAAGCATGGCATGCGGCTCTCAACCTCTTTCCCATGCTCTCTATGGCATTTGAACATCGCAAATCTGCTTCGATAAATGCATTCCTTTTATAATCCTGCATAAATGACCAATCCCGTAATTCAAGGCTCGCCATGCATTTTGATGACATAGAAATAAAGAATTAACCTACTGATGTGGCCTTAGAATTACTGCATACCTCAAACGCCTTTCTGAAGAATTTCTGTAGAAGCTCCTCATATTTCTTCCTCATTGAACCAACACCTACAGCACTAGAATTGTATACAGCCAGCGCTCTTTGAACTGCTTCTTCATGAGCCTCCCTCAATGCCACCTAGGACCATCAAGATTAGAAATGTTAAAAAAATTATCAAAATAACCACACAACAATTATCATAGAAGCATCACTTACTTCCTCAGGCGGCTTTGTACGGTCGAAACTTGACATATAAATCTCCGCAGCAGAATCATATGCCCTCCGACACTCAGCTTCTTCAACACTCTGAAAATAACAGAATTAACCCTCTTTGATTCCACTTACTGATATATGTAGCATTTCCTGACAGAAGTAACTAACCTGCCATGAGGAAGATATTGTGGGCACTGCACCATTATTCAAAGCATCCAGATAAGATTCCGTAATACCAATAAGAACAGGCCCCGTCAGTACGGTAGCCCCAACCTGCTTCGGCCTTGTTCTCTCAAAAACAAACTTTGTCAATGCATCAAGCCCAGCTCGAAATTCAGGTCTCATTTTGTCAAGCTACATACGAAGAGTAAGGTCTTAGTAAATAAATGATACATGCTAACAGAAAGTAGATGGTCATGACTGGGAAAGGGATGGAAGGAGAGGAGACAAAAAGGATAACAGAAAATCAGAGAGGGAAAAAGTTGGATACTGACCGAAATTTGATCAAGCCTTTGCAGATCATTTTCATTGTTCAAAGGCCTCACAAGGGTAAAGCATTCTCTATCAGGAAATAAAGCTCGAATGGAGTCTCGGATCTGTCAACAATTAAACATCTATAATCAGTGTCTATCACAGAATTTGCATGCATAACTGTGCAACAAATTTTGCACGTTAATCATTAAGACACTTTGTTTTCATCAAGCCTCCGCAGATTTAATATTGATTTCTTTTACTCCCCCAATTAAAATCAATGTTAAGACTTACCTCATTTTTGGCAGCTATATCTTTCCCACTACCCTGAACTGGCCGTAAAGCAAGCTCTAGGTAGTCACGTGGAGTGATTTTCCTATTATCCTCCACCAAATCCAGATAAAAATCCTGCAAGATGAATATATTATAAAAAGAGAACTTGAAAAAAGTATATTTTACAACCATAAGAAAGCTTATAATATCCATTATGAAGAACTAAACATGTGAGAGCCAATAATAAAACAGATTTTATGTGTAATCAAATATTACCCTTAGAAGCCAAACAAAGATTGGGGAGAACTGCCCAAGTTCAGAAGCTGTGGTTGTCCTTCCTCCAGCTTTCACTCGAATATGTTCAGTCATTTGAGTGACAAGAGAGAGACGATCCAGTGCAGCTTCATCTATACCTCCCATCTATATATCAGAACTAGAGAGTCAAAACTTGAGGGGAATGGTGAAAAAACCTTATTAACAAGCCAATCAAAAGGATTGAAGTCTCGTTGAAATATTAAAAAAAAGAGTACCGACCTGGTTGTAGATGAACATACTAGACAAAAGGACAGCTAATGAAAATATCTGAGTGCTGTATGTTCCCTGTGAAGTTTGCAAGATAAGAGCATAAGTTACAATAACCAAACCAATTAATAACCAATCTTCCCACAAAAAGAAAGTGAAAACTAACCGTTTGATCATAGGCATCTATTCCTTCAGTATCTAGCAGTAAAAGATTGTACTCAGTTCCATCAAGAGCAGTTCTCTTTAATGGAGCGCTCCACAACCAAAGCCCTTTTGTACACGGACGATGAGTTGATGCTACTTGAAATCCACTACTCCTTCCAAGAAGCTATAGCACAAAAAAATGAAATCAAATGCAGATAAAATAACAGATACAATACGAGCTTGAATGGGGAAAGTCACTGACAAATATATAATATTTAACAGTGATACCATAATACTCAACAATCGATGTTTTACAGAAAGTGAAAATAAAAGGAGAAAAGAAAAGTTAATTCATCTCAAATCTCAGTGTCTCAAAAAGGATATGAAGCTGGTCAGACTCAAATCATGCGAATAAGTTTTATAATAACATTCACATTAAACTCCCATGCATTGAGAAAATGTGTTCACGTTGGATGCTTATATAGTTTTCACTCTACTCATTCTCGCTTATAAGTCATAACTCAAAATTATAATTGCCTCTGCCTATGTTCTTTCTAGCAAGCAGACATTAGTAATCAACCTCGTTAGTTTTATTTATCTCAACTCAAATGCACCAATGGAAACTTAAATTTGATGTCTTCTCCTTATGGCTATAATGAATGAAGGCTTCTAGAAACCAGAAAACTTACACCAAAAACCACTATATTAAACAATTTGTCCCTTTAGAACCCTAAATTTACAACATTTTCTACTCCTAAATTCAAAAAACTTAGAATTCATTATTTCACCTACCAAAACACCAAAGGAACATAAATTTCCTACAAATTATCTTCAAAACAAGTAAAATAAACAAATAAATGAAATTACCTGATTTAAAATGAAGCTCTTGCCTTGACGAGCCCGGCCACAGACCGAAACAACTCCAATCGGTTCCTTAACAAGCTGCAGAGCCGCGACCGCTTCCGGATCCATCCGGAACTTCCCTTTCTCGTCCAAGTACAACAACCGAACCGGTCTTGCGGGACCGGTAACCGGAGGACTCAACGCCGACGCCGAATGACCGAACGATGGCGGCGACACATCAGCGGCGGAGTCTTTCCCTCTACCAAATAATTTCAGCATCTTTTTTCTCAGATCCTAACGCGGTTTCACTTGATTTTCTCTCTAATTTCTCTTCGCTTTTTTTATTTTCCTTTTGATTTTAATTTTAGGAAAAAAAAATTTTTGGGGTCCTTTGTTTTTGCACCGTTTTATTAGACACAGAAAGAGAGGTTTAAAATTGGGGAGGGAAAGAAGAAAAGGAAGCTATACAGACTTTTGGGCTTTTATTATTATTTATTATTTTCTTTATATAATATATATATATATATTGGGTGTTGAACTCAGAAATGAGAATGGACGTATGAAATTACGTTGATGTACGTGATTCCTTGGCTAATGTCGGTTTAAGGTGAGGGTTTTTTAGTCTTTTTATAACATTCAGCCTCATTTCCCTGAACGACAGCGTGGTGACAAAGCCACTATCCTGATTTTTTTCATTTAAGACTTTACTCTTTTTATTAATTTCCGACTCCTTCCTTAGGGACTAAGTTTCGACTCAGAAAAAAGTCGTTCGAAAGGCATAATGAAAAACGTAATTTAAAAATTATTAACGTTTAATATTGTTATAAAAAATATCGAAAAAAATTAAAATATCAAAAAATATATTTAAAATAATAATAATAATTTAAAAGTATAAAAATAATAAAAATATTTCATTTAAAAATTACTTTCAAATAGAAAAAAACTTTATTATTTTATTTTTTAATTTGAATTGTTACTAATGTTTTATTTTATGTTATATAAACATTAAAGAAAGTGAAACTCTATCTTATATATATATATATATATATATATTTATGTATTTACACAATTGCCATATTTTCTACTATAAACGAACTCTAGACAAAGTGAATTTGAAAATATCGGAAAAAAATTAAAATATTAAAAAATATATTTAAAATAATAATAATAATTTAAAAGTATAAAAATAATAAAAATATTTCATTTAAAAATTACTTTC
>JAQSVH010000011.1:8360488-8371657 GCA_029448705.1 Adansonia digitata | reverse complement strand
AAGTCAATTTTCAATAACAATCACACCCCCGAAAAGTAGGCCGTGACACCATGGAAAAGATTTTGCGGAAGAGCCCGCAAGCAAGCAATTCAAGTCGGACGGCATACCACAATAAGGCAACAATTTTCGAACCAACCACTCTCCAAGTCGAGTGAAACCAGTTAACATTCTCCCCCCACGGTTAAAGCACTTTAGAAACGAAAACTTCTAGGTTTGACATTCAGATGTAAAATGCTTCCCAAAACAAAATATCACTGTTAATAAAAATAAAAAATAAAACTTCAGCAGTCAAACTCCGCAAATGACCAGACCGATAATCACCTCTATTAACTTATCACCCTTTCTGCCCCCATAATTAGCAGCCCTAATAAAAGTTACAAACTTTCTTTTCACATCATCAACCTATCATACTCATCAAGCTCTAGGGATCCATAACCCTGTCTGCAGAACTCCTTTATTTATAGACCTGCACTCACTACAACGCAACATCGAAAAGCATATCTCGGACAGCATAGAGGTTGCTTACTTTCGTACAGTTGCTTCCAACTGTGTTTGTCACTGCCGAAGGCTTCAGGTGAAACTGTTTTTCAGAACGAGGTAAAAAGGATCCAGAAGCCAATGATGAGGTTGGTTGCATCATGTTTTCCTCCTTAACAGCATCATTGCTTCCCTCAGTCAAGGAGAAACCAAAAAGTCTGCAGCTACTTTTACAAGGGGAATCTAATTCTTGACTAGTCCTAAACACTGGTTGAGCTGCCGTAGGCAGAGAATCACCGAGTTGAACAGAATCAATTGAATGACCAAACAAATCCAAGCTTCCAAGATTGCTCCCACTGGAATCGTGTTCACCAGTTGAAGACGGAAATAATTTTCCCCCATATGTTTCAGGAGCATGAAAAGAACTCCTTTTGTTAACTCCCTGCTCCTTTTCCCGCCTATTGAAACTATGAATAGGATTGAAATTCGGAATTGGATTGCTAGCTTGTTGGAACATCAACACCGAAGACGGTGAGGACACTTGCGTAGACGGAGCAGATGGTCGCATACGACTATGAGTATTATACACCTGCATCAAGGATGACCATCCACTTCTAGCTACCAACAACCGACCAGCATTGGGGACACCAAGACTGTCAATTTCTCGAGTCTCATCTGCAGTTGAACCTTTTCTATATGGAGGGGTCACACAAATTTCTTGACCTTGCAAGACCTTATGGAATCGTAATGATTTCCCAAAGCCTAAACCTTTAGAGGAAATATCAGGATTCACAGGTGGGTCTCTACCAACATTTCCTACATTAGAAATACCAGAGCTGTTACAACCAGGAAAGCACCGCCTGATTTCAGACCGATGCATATTCTGACTATCAGCACCATCATAAAGAGTGTTAAAACCCAAATTTTCTTGAACTTGCAAGACCTTCTGGGGCCGTAAAGATTCCCCAAAGTCAGATGCTCCAACTCCATCTGTTAGAAGAATGAAGGACTAAGTCAAATAATGTTGCATGACACAGGAAAGAGAACTAGTAAGGCAGAAAAAACTACCAGGAACCAAAAATTCAGGTTTCCCTGAAGGCACTCCAACCCTGTTCCTTTTCGAACCAGGAGAGAGCAAGCTATTAGAACTCGAAATCAAACCAGATGGCTCAATTTCCCAGGGAGAAACCCTGCTATGCCTGTTGGCATCAATATCATCCCACTTTACCTGCAAATATGAGCCAGAAAGAACTATTAGATTGTCTCTCGATTTTTTGTTAAAATCATAAACTAATTAAGAGATTTTCATGAAATTTTCTAAGAGAGACTACTATCCAAAACAATCGCATGAAGCTCCGCAAGTCGACAAACTCAACATTATATCACAAGTCAGAAGTACAAGCACCTTCCAGATATGCTTCACCAGAATAATCGGTGTCTGAGTAATAGTGATTACAGCAATTACTTTCTCAAAACAATAAGATGCACCAAACAAGGCCATTTCTTGTCTTGTTCATTAGGGTCAAGGCCTAGTCTAGGTGGACAAAAAGTGGTAACCATTGATTATCCAATGGAAGTACTATTTTGCAGAACAGCAAGCAGGACACACTGGCTTAATTGGGTACATTCACGGACTACTTCGAATATCAAGCAAGAAGCCACCATTCAATATGAATTATTTAATAAAACCAATTATTAGCATCAGAACAGGATCTTTTCAGATCTATCAGCTTAACAAAGCAATAAGAACAATTATGAGAATTATCATGTGCAATTATTATTTTGAAGCATAAACAGATAACCCTTTTTCCTAATAACAACCTTAGGGCTAGGCCTCGATAGGAACTTTATTACCATAAATTGGTGACATTATGCGCTTATAACTGAAAGACACACTTGAGTCATAAACTTTTACAACATTTTATCATATATAAGCAAGGTCGCTATACCAGCAGGCATCTCCATTTTGAACCAGGCCATCTAACAGGATCAATGTCGCTAATTCCAGTTACTAGTCCTGAGTGTCTGCAAAAAAAGAAAAAAAATCAATTAAGGCTTTGATAGCATGGTAGAGTAGGTCTTTCCTCCCTTCTTTAGGCTAAAAATCATATAATTCAACTGAAGGGTTGCAGGTTCAATAAGGTCACACCTTCTTTCTGCTGCATCTTCAGCTTCAAATAGCATTTTGAACCTCATTCCAATAGAAAAAGAATGATCAAGACTCTTCCAGAATTTATGCACAGGTATTACGAACTCCGATGAACTGGCCCTGCTGCATCAACCAAAAAATATAGTTTCAAGATCACATCAAGAAAATGAACGTGGAAAGTGACAAGAAAACATGAGAACAACTTGAACATACAAATTATAACAAACAAAACGCTTAAATGTACATGAAGCGTAAATGGCTCACAAGCAATCAACCCTCCAATAAGATATAGGACGAATGGTAATTTAACGTGACAATGAAGGGACAAGCTTATGAAGATTTTGCGATAATAATATCAGTTTGCATATATGACATTATATATATAAACTACCAATAACTTCTCAAACTTCTGTATCATACATTATAAATTATTTTGGGACATTAAAAGGATGTCCAAATAAGGTACAGTGATTCAGGCTCTAAGTGAACAGAAGATTGAAGGAAAAAAAAAAAAGTTAAAACTGCCAGCCCAACGGACCGCTTCAAAGTTCAAACCAAGTTTTTATGAGCATATACTGTTGGAGCTATAAGCGCTAAATTTAACATTTAAATATTATCTCTATCATTCTCTCGTTTCAAATTCATTTCCCTCTGCAAGGCCACTCTCACTAAAAAATCTAAAGGTTCACTCATAAAGTTTCACATAGCTTCAAAATATCTGAACCAGGCAGCAACATACCTTGGATTGTAGTAAATGCTAAATACACGTTTCATAGATATAGCATGGACCACATCTGCGAAATTGCTGCAGTTCAACTGCTGGCAGCACAAAGATGGAAAAGAGCAGCCGTTTTTAATTTGAGCAGCTCTTCGGATTCCCAGTCTCAGTTCTCCATCCTCACCCCTGCTAACATGGACACTAAATAAGATTTTCCTATAGGATATTAATTAAAAACTTCACAAAAGGGGAAGTTTGTAACCTTAGAAAAAGCACAGCATCTCCGGAGACAAGCTTCTTCTTATTTACGAAAGCACTCCATCCAGAAGTGAGCAAATGCCTCCGTGGTTGCCCTACTCAAACCAAAACTATCTTAGCAGGAAATAGAGAAATAAACCGCCAATCAAGGCTCAGATCCACATGCTTTTGTTCTATGAAAGGAGATCCATCATTAGTGAAGCTTTACATTAAAATACATCTGACAACTAATGCATACCCCTATAGATGTGTCGAAATCTCCATTCTAAACCGTGCAGGTCTTTTGCAACAAGCTCTTGTGAGGGCCTCTGCTGATTATAATCCTACAATATCCCAATCTAGTTAAATTCAAAGTGTTACACCAAAGATTGCTTTACAAAAATGAAATAAGGAGAAAACAGCAAGGGAATTACCAAGGGAGGGAAGCAGTCCTCAGCAGCTCGACGAGGAACAGAGAAACCTCCATGCGTACTGGTATCAGAAGCAGTAAGGGTCTTGCAGAACATGTGGGGCGTGGTTGACTTGACATCTGCTTCAATATCCTCCTCTTCGCCATCTGCCTCTGTCTTCCCTCCGTGCAACTTCTGCTCGATTTTCTACATACAGCATAATTTACAAAAATCAGACTCTAAAAAAAAAGTACCTTGAAAACGAAACTAGAAGAAACCAACAAAATCACATCAAATTTAAGAACCAAGTTCAATTCATCATTAACCAATGTTTCTATTTCAGAATAATGTCATTGTCATATCTCTCCATACGTTTAAAGAAAATGAAACACCTTAGCTAAAGCAACTTGGATCAAACATGTTATAACTTTTTATATGGCTAACTACTTTTATAAGCAACAATTAACCAAAGCAAAACAAGATACTAGAATAAAACCCACCTCGGTTTCAGGAACCAATGAAACTTGGGCGTAAACATCATCTGTAGCAACCTCAGCCTGCCAAAAAAAACAAGCATTTCACAGTAAATTCAAGTTTTTAAGAAAAAGAACACGCTACAACACTCTCCTCTGTCCCCCGTTCGGAAAAACAAATATAGAAAAAAGAAAAAAAAAAAGGAAATTTTCAATTACTTGCAACACCTGATTTCCCATGATAAAATCAAACTCCAAAAGGCTTGTCATACTTCCTCAAAGAATTAGCTCTATATCAAACCCAATTCTCCAGAAAACTAAATCAAACGCAGATGCAAAACCCAAAAAGTTAAAGAATTAAACCCATAAAACCATAACTACAATCCATTTTCTGAAAAAAAAAATCAAACTTCAAACCTCTCCCCTTTAAAATATTTCTGACAAGCATAAGCCCAAAAACAAGAAAAAAATTCAAAATTTTCCCATAATCCGAAACCTCGACAAGACACTCGTTAGACAACGGCAATATATAGAACACAGAAGATAAAAGTGACAGTTTATAAAACATGTACAGTTAGCTTACATGGAGCTTTACATCAACAACCCGACAAAACACGTGGGGAGGGAGATCATAAACTGCAGTTACACCGGAAAAATCGGAGACTTGTTCCAAGTGGCCCTGAGGGAAATACACCACTACATTTCCTCTCTTTGGCAAAGATATAAGTGATCCAGCACACGCATGCCAAAGCTCTAAACAAACTGAAGAACTCGAACCAGAACCAGGAACACCAGGAGCACCAGAAGCACTTAACCCAGAAGCTGAAGATGAAGAAGGAGATAAAGAACCAGATGACGGCGTCTCGTCGTCTTCCGTAGTGTTCAGGTCGATTAATCCCCCCATTGGGTACTCAAAAAAAAAAAGCTTAGCAAAGAAATGGTTTTCTTGAGAAGGTAAGTAGTGAGATATGAAGAAGAGGGTATTTCATGACTGCATTTCTAGAGAACAGACTTTCAAGGTAAAGTGTAAGTGCAACTTTGGCATTACAAAAGAAAAAAGAAGCAACTCGAAAAAAAATTAAAATAAACAATTTTTTTTTAAGAGATGGGGTGATGGGTTTTAGTCTTTTTTAGACATCAAATCAAGCTTTTATGACCTTTAATTAATTGGAAAAAAATTACAACTAGAAAACAGAAGTTTATATTTGTAATAATTATATATATATATATATATACAGTAATGTATATTTTTTGGTTGTGGGGGTGGGGTTCTTGACTGCAAGATAAGCAGTAGCAGTGCTGCAACCCTGCAACTACTGCTCCTGCAATGCTGCCACTACTGAGAGAGTGATGTATGGCAGAAAGGAAGAAAGAAAGAAAGAGCTTTTATTAAGTGGGGTTTTACTTTGTTTTAGTTTGAATTCCACAGATATATGTATTTTTAAAATGCCAACTACTTACACATTCTTTTAAGAAAAACAAAAATTAGAATTGAAAGCTAAGCTGAGAGGGTGTTTCTGTACGGCTCCCTGCATTTCCGGGCGGATGTCCATTCTGTCACCTTCTACTTACCCAAATCTCACTCATGTCCATCCCTAATAAACCTCCCCTTTTTATCAGTATTCTTTTACATCAATTCAACATTGAAAAATTCATTTCTTGAAGATTGCATTGTACTCTCTTATTTTCTTGACATTTTGATTTTTGCATTCTAATGTTTTTAGATCGTAATTACTCTATATTAGCTAAAACCCTAAAAGACCCAGAGTTGCCAAACTTTTTTTCCAACTTGAAAAAAAAAAAGCCATAATCCCAAAGCTTATTTGGTACAGTTTGGTAATTCATATTTGAAAAACCATGGATCTCCAACTTGCCAAGTTGTAATAGCCTTTATATATATATAAATTAAAAGAATTGCAGGTATTGATCTTCTCCTCCATGATTCCTTCTTTGGCCAAAGATATTGACTTTGATACAGGAGGTCTTGTAGGTCATTATGGTTTTTTTTTTTTTGTTTTCTTGGGTAAAAAGCAAGTAAAATGCAAGGGTCATTATGGCTAAACCAACCAGGGATTTGCGTTTAATCATGGAAGGAACGCCCCTTCTAATCCGTATGATTAAGGTGACAAAAAACCTAATCTATATGTCAATTTAAACACCAATGTTAAGTTGAAAACATTAACTTCAATTTAGAGGACTCTTTTATCTCTTTTTCTTATTTCAACCAGAACTTAAGTTGACAATAAACAAATTAAAATACATTTAATACCACACCTTTTTAGCAGTAGACTCAACTACATTTATCAAACTAATTATTAAAAATACATTTTGGTGTAAATAGAATCAATAAATGAAGAAAATGCAGTAATTTTATTTAATTGAAATGAAATCTAGTTAGGAACAAAAGGGATCCTTTTAACAAAAATTTTATGGACTATCTCAATTGAATGAACCAGATCATCCTCTACCAAAAATGGAAAGCAATAGTTATTGTCATGAATATATAGTACATTTTTTATATTTAAAAAAATGCAAATTAAAGAACAAAATATCCTCATTTTTCTTGATGCTAATGGCATATATTTATTCATAAGAACTTTAGCTTAATCAATGCTTAATAATTCCAACCGCATTTTTCTTTAATCTTAAGAACTAAAATGAAGGTTTAGATTAATGGGGTAGTTAGGGTCATAATTAGAAAGCAAAAGGGATCCATTAAACTCTAGCTTAAATCAGTTTTTTGGGGAGTGAATCTGGGAGAATGTGTCATAGTAAATGAAATGGGAGGGCAGGGTCATTATCAGAGCCATGAATTGCAAAGAACCCAACACAACCCTGGCCTAAAAGCCTAGCTCGGACCAGCAGGCCCTAGACTTAGGCATAAAACCCGGACAAAACGGGTTTCAACTCCATACCCATTGGTCATGAACCCCCAGTTAGGTTTAAACTTACCATAGCTCGGTTGGATTCAAATTTTAAAAAAAATTATATTTAAAATTAAATTAAATATTATATATATTTAAATTTTTTGAATTAAATTTTAATAGTTTAAATCAGTTGGATTCATTCATTTTATAAATTAAAAATTTTTTATATTATTTTTAACATTACTATTCAAATTTTTTTTCAATTTTATTTTAGACCTTATTTAAAGTTATTTATATCATTAGTACTTTGTTTTCAGATTTATTAATCAATTTGGTGCAAAGAATTTCATCTTCACAAATTTTTTAATATGTGATTATTATTTATTAATATTAAATTATAATGAAAAAAAATTATCTTTTGATAAACAAAAAAAATATTGCCTTTTTTTTTCAATATTTTCTTTGTTTCATACTCTTTATTTATATCATTATGTTTCATTTATAAAGTAAAATTGTTGGGTAAAAAGAAAATACATGTTTTTGTGATAAAAATAAAAATCCAACCAAAACTTGATGCTAACATCATGTTAAAAGTTTTAAAGTAGATTTTGTTAATGTATATGTGTGTGTGTGTGTGTGTGTGTGTGTGTGTGTATATATATATATATATATATATATTTCAAAACTCTTTTATTTAATATATATATTTTTTAAAGTGATATTTGGCTCACTTTAATGTTTTGGGTCAGTCCCACCCACCGCACTAAGATTGTTTCATTATTAACCGGCCGTTGCATTGGGCGCCCACTCTAGTTTTGATAAATTGACTTAACTTTAATTTCAATAATTCATATATTTCTATTATAATTATATTTAAAATATTTTATATTTTTATAAATTTTAATATATTAATAATTTATATTATATAAATTTTAAAAATATATTAATATTATATTTTAATTATTTTATATATTTTATGTTCATATGATCATATTTATAATTATTAAATTCCATCTACCCTCATTTATTTCAAGAAGAAGGGACTTATCAAAAAGAAAGAAGGGAGTGCCACTATAACTTTCTTTTTTTAATGGGTTTTTTGTATTTAGTTTAGTTTTGGCTATTTTTGGAATTGGGACAGTTACCCTGTTTGGAAACCGTAAAACATTATTCATACCCTTTTAACTACACCTGCATGAGTTAATTAGGACTTGGTTAGGCATTGCCATTTTCGGCTTTCATCCCTCGTTTTTAAGGGCATTTGTATTAATTGCTTTGTCTTTTAAAATTTGAACGTTAATTTGTTGAAGGTAAAGGGACACTCTTTGATGATATTTGAAAATGACTAGTGGCAAGTTTGCAAATTAAAATGAAATAATAAAAGAAACAGGAACCAGAGGCAGATTTGATGATTTTGAAATAGATCCGTTTATGTTTGAGTTTGGGTATAATTTTTTTTTATTTTGATTGGTACAACCTGAATCATTATTAAATAATAAAATATTTTTATTTAAATTTAATTATAAATATTAATATAAAATAATTATTTAATATTTTAAATAATAAAATAAGTTTTCTAATCAAACCGACCCAAACATTAACAAGGAAATAAAATAAGTTTTGGGTCACAATCCAACTAATGAACGCCTCTATTTCAAACACAACATGAATGAATACAGTATAAGAAAAAAATTAATGGTACATATTTAAAACATTGATAGTATGCATATATGTCACTAAACCAAATGATACCACCTCCTTGATAGTGTATGTATTTTTTAATGAAATAATATAATCTAATTTATGAAAATATATATAAATTTATATATTATTGTTATTATATCAAACATAAATCAAATAATTAAAATATAATACGATATTTTTAAAAAATAATATATATAATAAACATATAAAAATTTATAAAATATAAATTATTAATATATCATAATCTATATAATATATATAATATATTAAATAAAATTAAAACACTTAAAAATAATTCCTAAATTATCTGCTTATCCAAAAGCTAAAGCCTTTTAGCAGTCATACGAGTTTAGGAAATGATGGTGCTCAGTCTCACGTGCACCATAAGATTAAGTAAAACAAAAAACAAAAAAGAGAAAAAAGGAAAAAGGACAACAACAGATGATATCTATAATGCTTAAGATATCATAATGTTTTGTTGGTCATGATTACTAGTTGTTTTTATTTTTATATCTTATCTTAACCAATCTTATAATGATGTCTTTTGACTAATGATTTTAAGACAGGAATTGATCCAATTTTTGTCGCATTCTATCCAGTAAGGTTGGTATGGGTATTATCTTACGGCATAATAATTAAGAAAATCAAATTGGTAATTTAATAATTGCCATTTGAAACAAAACCAAAGGAAGTACCATAAAGTTAATCTTAGATTCACATAGAGATTGATCCAACCAATGTACTTCTACTTCGTTGAAAATTAGCCAAAAGAATAATGGCATTTGGGGTCTACGAATATATAGAGCATTTTTTTTTAATAATTTTTCTCTTAAAAGAATTTTTTTTTCATGGGTTGGATTGAAATACGATTTCTTTTTCAAATCTTACTTAGACTTCGTCCGTTTAATTACTTAAAAAAATTAAAGTATTATTTTTTATTAATATTATATATTTGAACAAAAATAAATAAGCTTAAATCATAAAATTTTACATCTAAAATTAATATAATTCAAAATAAATTTATTAAATAAAATAAATTATTTAATTTTTAAATATATTTTATTCACTTGAATTATACTCTCAATCCTTAATTATACCAAATTGGAACAAAAAAAGAAAAGAAAAGTGAGATTACCAAAAATTAAGGAGAGGGAATAGCAAGTTGTTTGTTGTAACTCATTTTGTCGTCTAATAAAAAAAATCATTTCCACGTTGAAAATTTTTTTCTTAAGTAGATATTGTCTTTATCTTGTGGCATAATCGCAATAATTGTAAGTAGATGATGTGTATGATTTGATTTCTAGTGGTATTTATTGACTCGATTTATCCAAAATCAAGAGAAAAAGAAAAGTATAATCAAATAATTTCTTTAATTTCTTTAATTATTATTTATGAAAATAGATATTTTTATTATTAATTTTTAAAATATGTCGATTTTTAGCACAAGTGAAGAACTTACCCCGTAAGGAGCGGGTTCCCTTATATATATTAATATATTGATAATAAGTTAATATATTTTATTTATAATATATAATATATTATTTATATAGTTATATATTTTTTATTTTTATTTTTATTTTTTAAATTTGGATTAATTAGGTTTAATAATTCAAAACTTAAAATAATTAAAAGAATTAAAATGTAATGTAAAAATTTTTATCTTTAAGTACATCTATCAATTCTGACCCTAACCTAAGTAATGGCCAGATTCTGGAATTAAACCTTACTGACCTATTTTGATAAAAAATAATCCAATCGTAGTTTTACATCCAATAATATTAATGCTTATTTTAGGAATTAAATCCAGACTAGATTTTTTTCTTCTCATGACCTTACCTTTCACTTGAGAAAATTGATTTTTTTTTCTTCTTGGTGATCTTTATATAAAGTATTTTTAGTTAAAATTTTATTTAAAAATTTATATTTATATAAAAATAATTTATCTATATATTTAAAAATCGGTCTTAAGCATAGATAGATTATTATCTATATAAAAAAAATCTTAAACATTAGTCATATCATTTAGATTTTTAAACAAGATCAATTTTTAAATGTATCATTTGATTATTTTTATATAAATAAAGATTTTAAAATAAATTATGAACTAAAATACTTTATATGAAGACCATCCAAA
>JAQSVH010000011.1:8331269-8347972 GCA_029448705.1 Adansonia digitata | reverse complement strand
CATTCAAGTACTACAAGACAATTTTTCAATATCTTAGCAATTGACAATTCACAAGATTTTGAGTTACATACACCTAAGTTTAAGTAATTAAAAAGAAAGATATTTAAGAATATCCAAAACTCTATTTCTTTGCATAATAGTGCTTTTTTTTTTTTTTTCCTATAGGGCTTGTTTTCATAACAAAGCTACTTGTTTTCATTTTTTAGATAAGAATTAATTAAAAAAAGAATATTTTATAGGTGTCATATGACTTGAGATTCATACTTTTTTCTAAAAAATAAAATTTGAAACTTTAATTTAAAAGATAAAAAGCATCATTCATATTTAAATCAATATTAATTTTTTGTTATTATTTTTTATTTTCATTTTAGAGTGTACAAATGGAAGAAAGCTAGTTAAGAAAGCTGAAATTAAAGCATTATATATATCATGTTAAAACCTTGAATAAAATTAGGGGTGATAGCAATTTGATTCAGATCGGTTTTGAAAAAAATTTATAGTTAATATGTAATATATTGCTTTTTCAAAAATAAAATATATTTAATTTTTTTGATATTTTTTAGCTCGATGAATAATGATAAAAAGAATTTATAAATCGTAAATATAATCCTTTGATTTAAATTTAGAAATAACTTTTTATTATATAAAAGAAAATTAACAACCCAATATTTATGAAATCAAGATCGGATATTAAAAGACTTTTATTATTGTTGAAATTAAGATTCCATTTGAAACACATGCCTCATTTTATGTCCAGATGTTCAAGTTTGACCTTATGTGTAAAAAATTATCTAAATTCGCTCAAATTATAAATAAATTACATCAAAATTAAAAAAAAATCAACTCTTATCTAAAAAAGTTAGATATTTTGATCTTATGAAGCAAAAATTCAACCTTTATGCATTAAATAATGATTTCTTTTTTTAAAATGATACTTTTAAATATTAATATTACTAAAATTAAATAAATTGGATCCAACAAGTATAATAAAAAAATTGTACCTAAAACTCAATATGTTTTAAGAGTAATAATAATTTAATTTTCATTCATACCATTTAAAAATTGTATTATCATTCATGATCTTTACTAATATTTTATTTTCATATATTAGTTTTAAAAATAATATTTTATCTATCCATAATTTTTAAAAAATTATATTTAGCACCCATGACCTTTCAAAAAATTTTATCATTTATCTATTTTTTAATCAATACTAAAAAAATTAATAAAATATCCATTTAGAGATATGACAAAGTTTATACACTGATTTTATCAGCTTTATGTGTATCAATTTTTTTTTTTGGTTTTTGAAAAAAAATATAACATGCATATACTTTAATTACATTTAATATGCTTAATATTGCTAAAATAAAACTTGTTTTTTGAAGACGTAATCGAAACTTAATTATCAATTTTTCAAAATTGATATTTGCAAATTGCAATCAATTTTTTTTTCAAATTATTAAAAGAAAAAAACACATATATTTTTATTTTTCTCCCAAATTTTTTTCATTTTTAGATAAAATATGAATTTTATTCTAAAAAATATGTTATGTATAGGCTATATACATCATAAAAATATTTTTTAAATTGCTTTTTAAAAAATTATGTGATTTGATGCTTTTAAAATTAATTTGTGCATCCCGTTTTCAGCTTTTTTAAATTGTTAATATCTTATTTTTTTTTATTTTTCATGTAAAAATAAATTTTATTCAAACAAAATAAAGTTGTTATTTTTTTCAAACATAAATAATTGATATACATAATACTAATTTTTCATAGACTTTGATATTAGTGCGTCATATTACACGACTTAACAATTAAAGCTTATTTAAACATTTTATAATTTTTAATTTTTAACTAATATACAGATAAACAATAAAATCTTTTTAAAAAGATTGTGAATGTTAGTATATTAAATATTTAAAAATTATATATAAAAATAAAATATTAATTAAAAAAATTATAAATATAATTTTTAAAAATAATAAATAAAAATAAAATATTAATAATAATTGTTTAAATTATAAGTAAAAAAAAATTTATGAATCATTAATAAATTTTAGTATTTATAAATGTACTTGTTTTGATTTTTTTTTTTTAATTTTAAAAGAAAGCGAATGCATCCACGTTGTAATTCTCTGCTGATTAACCTTTTTCCCGCGTTACTGCGGTACGTACACATTGCCTTCTCCTTTTTTCTTTCGTTTATTTCTTTTTTTTTATAGAACACAAATGCTTTCAATTCAATCCCCTTGAAATAGAACCTTCCTGCTTGGGACTTGGAAATAGAATTATTAAAACCAAAAACTCAAAAGAAAAAGGAAAAACATAAGAGGTAAGAGCATCTCTTCTTTTAGTAATTCTATTTTGCTTTGGCTGAATGAACAGTGTGGTCTGTTTTGTTTCATCGAATATTTATTTATTTTTTTCTCTATTTCTTGCAATTTCCCAGCACTTTCATTTTTTCTCCGTTCTCCTCTCACTCTAAGATTAAGTTTTGTCTTAGGGCTTTCTCCATACAAAGTTGAGGATATTCTGTGTCTTTTGATCACTTTCCGGTAAGCTTTCTATGATAACTGTTTCCATCTATTTTTATTCTTGCATTTTATCTCATGCTGCCTTGTCTTAATCTCAGATTTAATGCATTTGGGAAAGTGGGTTTCTTTTCTTTTTACATGTAATTCAGATTTTTTTAAAATTTGTTTTTTAATTTTCCGTGTTTATGGGACTTTAGTTTATATGGGTTTGATTTAAATTTATTAACCATGATTTCAATGATGTTTTCTAGTTTGGTTTCCTTTTAATGGGAATTAGGTAACTGCGGCAACCTCAGTTTCTTTCATGGGGGACTATTTTTTTTTTTTTTTTTTGTTAGGCTTGTGGAATTTTTCCCCACTATTGTTAGATGGAAACTGATATTTAGTTATAAATTTTAAGAATAACATTGTGATATTGGATTCAATTCTCATCTGGGTTGATCTTAAATTGTGTTTTATAGCGCCTTTGATTGCAGGGGTTTTGGTGGGAGTTGTTGCGAGTTGTTTGTTCTAATGGGGAAAGGTTCCAAAAGCTGCTGCAAGTCAGCATCCCACAAGCTCTTCAAGGATAGGGCAAAGAACCGGGTGGATGACCTGCAGGTGAAGTTCTTGGATCTGCAGTTTGCAAGGAAGGAAAGCCGTAACATTGATGTTGCAGTTCTTGAGGAGCAAGTCCATCAGATGCTCCGTGAATGGAAAGCTGAGCTCAACGAACCTTCTCCAGCATCTTCATTGCAACAAGTGAGGACTGCAGGAATAAATTTCATTTCAATTAGGTGTAAAATTTATATCAGTGTGAGTTTCAGAGTTTGTTGAATTTGAATATGTGGTTTCCTAGGTTGTATGTTGTTAGAAGGGTTTGGTTTGGCTCTTACAGAATCTAACTAACATAGATGCTGATGAATTTTGATCTTAAGGGGTTGAAAATATTGTCTAAATGTGTGATCGTGAATTGTGATCCTCATGGTGGTTTACAGGGTGGGAGTCTTGGTTCATTTTCGTCGGACATTTGTCGGCTATTGCAGCTTTGTGAGGAGGAAGATGATGCAACTAGTATTTTAGCTGTGCCAAAGCCTGAGCCTAGTGATCAAAGCTTGCAAGTCGAAGATACTGCTGCTTTCCGGGAGGTAGTTTCTCTTTATCCTTGAATTCGTTGCTTTTCATTTTCTTTTGAAATTTGCATAATGGTTGGACTGAAAACAAAAGTTTATTTAGAATGCTTCGGCCAACATGAGCTTCAAGTTAAGTTGCCATCCTCCGGGATTAGATTTCTTTGTTGTTGGAGGGCATTTGGTTGCTTCTTATGTGAACACATAATTTTGGAACTGTATATGTTTATATTATATGTTCAAAATTGTTTTTAGTTTCTTAAATGTGGTAAATGAGGAAAACAATGTAAAATTATGTTGCTCAATGATCGTTCTAATTTTTTTTTTTTTTTTTTTTCCTGGAATGATGTTAGAGTAGTGAAGGCTACTACAATATGCTTGCTAATTGCTATTCTCATCTTGTTGAGCTTTAATGGGGTTGTGATAACTAATGCTTAGTTATCTTAAAACAGACTCAATAGTGTTATTGGTTCCCCTAATAATTAAGTTGGTGTTGCTGTGGAAAGGAGAGGATATATGATATATAGATTATTTATCGGCAGGATATATGATATTTTATTAGAGCATTAAATATGTTTCATTGATTGCAGACTCGATGAATATGAAGACAGCTATAGCTAGTGGATTTCATTCTAAGATATCTTCACACAGCACCAATAATCACTTATCATATTTTCTGTCTAATGACCATTTCTCCTTTGTAATCTTGTTATAATTTAGTTTGCAAATAAATGAGGTAAATTATTGTTCCTTTAGAATTGTCACCTAATCTAAATTGAGCCAATTAAGATGTTCGTAGTATAGTATAATATTATTATAAATACCTATCAAATCAATTGCCTACTGCCATCTTACTTTATCGAGCTTTGGGGATAAGACTGAGCCTGGCACGTTAGTCATGTGGAGTGGGGGTGTGCAGCATGGAATTATCATGTCTGCTGATAAGGGGGACCGAACTTTGCCTAATAGGGCCTGAGTGCCTTAGAGTTTTCTTCTGGGCTGCTTTGTTGCATAGAGTTGGTAAGTTTGGGAAGTTGATGGAATTTTTTTCCCTTATTTTAGTAGAGAAAGTATAAACTAATTGCTAATGTGTACTTTCCTCATGTTCAGCTTTATTCGTGCTTTTGCATCTAGAACTTGATTTGAGTTTACTGGGGCTTTAGTTTGCTCCCCCTTTTGTTTTTAACTTTTGCATTAAATGATATCTTTTTCTAGAGCAAGAGTTCATATCCTTTGGCTTTCTTGTAATTATATTTCATGAATGCTCTGTAGTTAATGGTTCCCATTTTTCTTTCGCATGTTATCATGTTGAAAATGGCATTCACTGGCACATTTTATAGTCAATATGTTCTTACAGGCTTATGGTGTGAACCAGGGGCAACATGAGCACGGCTTTCCAATAGTTGATCAATGCAAAGAGTTGCCTTCAGGAGTTTGTGCCATGCCAATTAACAACTTGGAAGGGGCTACTCAATTGGAATACCATCAGTTTGATTTGCATCAGGATTTTGAGCACTTCAACACAGGCTTTAATGGTGCAGGTTTCTATAGGGAGGATGCCATGCCTCTTAAATCTAGCTATCTGCCAAGTATGTGCCAGCCGCCATCTGCATTCTTAGGTCCAAAGTGTGCACTTTGGGATTGTCCAAGGCCAGCTCAAGGGTTGGACTGGTGTCAGGACTACTGTAGTGGCTTCCATGCTGCTTTAGCAATGAATGAAGGAACCCCTGGAATGGGCCCGGTTCTGCGACCTGCCGGCATAGGCCTGAAGGATGGTTTACTCTTTGCTGCTCTTAGCGCTAAGATACAAGGAAAAGATGTGGGTATACCAGAATGTGAGGGAGCTGCAACTGCAAAGTCTCCATGGAATGCTCCTGGTATGTCTTATCAATGTTGCTTTACTTGATTGTAGTGGCAACTTTTATGAGTGGCAACAGAATATATTCTCTAATTGTACGCTATGTTCTTTACGACTTTTGTGAAATTAATTTATTCTCCTGTGATTGCAGAACTCTTTGATCTTTTGGTTCTCGATGGTGAATCAATTAGGGAGTGGCTCTTTTTTGATAAGCCTCGAAGAGCATTCGAAAGTGGGAATAGAAAGCAGAGGTCTTTGCCAGATTACAATGGGCGCGGTTGGCATGAGTCGAGAAAGCAAGTCATGAATGAATTTGGAGGACTGAAGAGATCATACTACATGGATCCACAGCCACATAACCATTTTCAGTGGCACCTTTATGAGTATGAGATCAACGAATGTGATGCTTTTGCCTTGTATAGGTTGGAATTGAAGCTTGTTGATGGTAAGAAAAGTGCAAAGGGGAAAACGGCGAATGATACAGTTGCTGACTTGCAGAAGCAGATGGGAAGGCTCGCCGCAGAGTTCCCATCTGATACTAAGCTCTGTGTCAAAGGAAGGGCTATGGTTAATGCTAAAGGTTGGTGTTGGGAATCTTCATTGAACTCCAAGTATGGTGGCACCAACAAGTGAGAAGTTCGAGTACAGGCCTGGTCTGTGGTATGACTACCTTGTTGATAATTTAAGTGGCTATTATTGAACATAAACGAAAGAAGTCCTGATAAAAGCTAGTTATATATCTGCTGAAGGCATTTTAACTCATTGAAGTGGTTTAGGTTATGCATTGTTACAAGTCCTTTTTGCAGGTCTGCATCATAGTAAACCAAGTCAAGCTCCTATTTTTGGTGACACCATAAATTTGTGCAGTTCATTTGAGCATCAAACAAGTAGCTCTTATAACATCTCCCACTTTCTCTTTTAGACGATTCTTGGTTCGGGAGCTCAATCTAACTTCAGGAAGATGGTTACAGGCAAGAGATGTCTGTTTTTCGTCAATCCATTTCTATACATATTAGGACATTGTAGACAATAGAAGCTGATTTATATTTCTAGGGTTTTAATACTTGCGTCCTAAATCTTTCAGCTGCTCATGAAAGATATGCAACTGGGCCTATTATAAATTACATTTCTCGACTTATTATTGCTTGATCTATGCTTTGAACACGTGTCAAATTTAACGGATTTTGCAAGAAAAATAACGACTTTCTGTTGAAACTTTCATCTGTCAGCATTCTCGGATGATAATGCTTGATAACTTTGCACAACCATGAGCTGCAGGATGTCAACAGTTTCACTTATCCTTTGAAAGTGAGAAAAATGCTGGTCAACCCCATGGCTTGTCCGATTGACTGGAAGTGGAGGGCAAGATTCATAACCTATGCTAATCGCACGAGATACAGATATATATCCAATTTGAGTATGAATATCCAATATGAATGTTTTCAATACAAGGATGTCTCATTTTTTCTTAGTTTTTTCTTGTATTTGAAAAATTCTTAAAAGATCATATCTATGTATATATGCTTGAATATATCGAACACAAATATAAAAATAAAAATAAAAGATCGAAGCAACATAGTTCATAATAGCATCAAGTAATTACACTACATCAACATAAATTGGTTCGTACAACACGAAACGGTATCTGATAGCCCTTTGACCGAGTGCTCCCTTACCATACAATGGATCACTTAAGCCATTCAACATAAGAAGCTGTTAGATGTGCATATACCTGCACACCAACTATTTCCCCACACAAAAACTACCATTATTAGTTAATTACAGGCTTAGCAAGTTCCAAAACATTCCTGGCGACTGCTACTCCCATTCGGACGTCGAAACCCGTTTTCTAGGTACATAACCTTCATCCTGATCTCCATCATCTTCAAGGTTGTTAACCCGCTCACATTCATCGATCCATTCACTGTATCTGTAAAGTTGCAAGAAGAATAAATATTTGAGAAAATCACGGGATAGTGACAGATTAAACTTGCACATTGATAGCGCTTACATGTCTATTGGTTCAGTCAAAGCTGCAAATACATAAACGAAACAAACATGGATGAGTCAATTTCATCACAAATACAAAAAACTTTTTTAACTTCTGCGCCAGCCAAAAGATTAGTAGTATTATAAGAACCTGTTATAACCGTGCTGAAACTTTCCTGGCATATCCTGCAAGAGGCTTCGCCAATCAAATTCTTCATATCACTGGAACCGATAAACAACAACACTTATTACTCAGCAATCAAAACCATAGCATCTTAAGATAAATTCTTATGATACAAGAAATCACTTCTCACATATAATGCAAGTTCGGTTCACTAAACATTGAATAGCAAGAATTGCCTCCAAATTATTTCAGTTATTAGATCAAAGAAAGGGTAAAATTCCTTATAAAATGAATATAACAAGTTTATACTTACAGGCGGCACTCAACACTGGTTCCATGATTACAAAAGGGACAGCTGAAAACAGTGTCAAGCTTATCCATTCGCTTCTTAGGAGCAGGCTTTGCTCTAGATTTCCTCTTTCCCATACTTCAATTCCTTCAAAACATGTCAATTTACAGACAAAACGAGAATAAATACTTCAGATTTAGGACAAATTTAAAGAATTTTGCCACCAAAAATCAGATTCTTCACTTCAAACCCTAACCAATTATTTCAAGCTTTCTTTTTTGGGGAAAAATAATTAGGTTAAGCGATAAAACAAAATCTATTTTTCTTTTTTCCTCAAATTTCACAAAAGAGTTTAAAACCTTTCTCCAATTTTCGTTTCTTTTTAACGTTAAACAACATAAAAAATCAAAATTACGGTAAATTTCTAAGGCTAACCAACCCGATCGACGAAAATATCAACCATATTTATTTAAGAAAAATTGAAAATTTTAAGTACCAATGATAACTACTACAGTCGAATTTCATCTACGAGGAAAAAAAAATTGAACAATCGAACTTACCAGAGGGCGACTTCAATAAGCGTCAAGAATCGAAACCCTAGGCTTTTCAATGCTTTTCGCAAGAGGGGTGAAAGGAATGGATGGGGTGTTATTTTATTCTATTTATAATAAAATGCAACGCGGTGGCTGGCGTAGGAAATGACGTCGTTTTGGGAAACAGTTGATGCCCAAACCCAAACAATCCAATTAAGCCCAAGATCTCGCCACGTGTCCATGATGCTAACATGCGCCTCCCCTCAACTTTCAAAAATAAAAAATAAAAAAGGAAAAAACCCTCCTAAAATCCCTAAAACCCTCTCCCCGGCTCTATCAATGGCCTTCACTAGCTCACTTACCCCTCCATTTCCCATCCAATTCCTCTCTCAGTCTCATTACCCTAAAAAATTCACCTTTTTCCCCAAACTACCCTTCCGCAACCCCAAGATTCAGTTCCGTATCCTCCCCCGTTCGTCTCCGAAACCAGCACCGTCCACCGAACAGGAAGCCCTAAAATTCATAGCGGACTCCGATGGAACCTCGCTCCCTTGCGTTCGAACCTACGAAAACGACCTCGCTCGCCTCACCCTCGTTGGAGCCGTCAGCTTCGATCAGGCTTTGACTGCTGCAGCTGCCGATGGAGGCCGAGCCGCTACCGAGCACGTTGAGTCCGGTCTCCCTGCTATGGTTATCGAAACTGTTTTCCCTGGTCCCACCGTTAAAAGCGCCACCATTTCAACCCGATTGGTCAGTTCATTCCCCTTTGTTTATTAAAATCAGAAATTAGCTATTAATTGTTTTATCTTTTAATTTTTTTGGAACAGTTTTTGCCGGCTAGGAAAGTTAAAGAAAAAGCTCGGAATCTGAAAAAGTCACTCTCTGAAGATATTTTAGAGGGAACTTCATCAAAAAACATACTGGCAATGACATTTAGGCAAGTAGTTATGCAAAAGCTCTGGAGTTTCGAACTGGTTTTGTTTCGTCCTGGAACTGAAAGAGATATGGAGGATCTTGAAAATCCAAGAGAGGTTAGATAACCGTTAGTATTCCTTATTTCTGGATTGTGTTCTTCTTGTTATCTGTATGTCGGATTTTTTTGTGTAATGCCCATAGTTAATGTCTTTTCTGCAGGTCCGACTTGATACTGATAGGTTCAGTTCTCTTGTTATGCATTTCCTATCAGCAGGTTCTCGCCTCATTCACTCTCAGGTCGTCAGAAGAAAAGGTTATCTCTGTGCTTGGTGAAGTTGTTTGCGTCTCAGCTTTACAAAGCACTGAAAAACATTACCTGAAAAATTTGTTGGGAAAAACTCCCTTTAACTTCTTTCAGTGGTTTCAGAAGTCGAAAAGGATCGTATCAAAAGATTCCTCGGTCATTATATATAAAGTGTTTGAAGATGAGATAGTTGAAAATATCAAGAGTCTTCTTGATAGTTTTAATTCGAGTAAAGAGAGTTTCAAGGCTATGGATTTGAGGCCAAAAAACTATTGGTGGCCTCAACCTTTGCACTCTAAGCTGGAAAAGATTGGTGGTCATGAGTTTAGTGCTTGGACAAGTGAGTTTATACCTGCCTATCGGCTGGAAATAGATTCAAATACACTTAAGGATGTAAAGTTTGAAGGATGGAGAAAATCTAACGAGAATAGGTGGCAAGTTCTTTTGACACACTCCCAAATGGTACTTTATTCTATCCTTTCTGTGTTTGATCTTTTGATTTGTATATCATCTGGATAATTCTTTTTGATAATTAAGGTGTAGTTTTCACGTTGTATTTAGCTTTATACTATGCATTGTTTCATGAAACATTCACCTTCTCTTTTTTATGTTAGCTTATAAAAATTTGTAGGTTGGGCTGGCTGATATATTAGATATGTACTATGAAGATGTCTACTCACTGCCCAACAAACAACTACACTGTGATGTGGTTGCCAATTACAACAGCTTGTCCAAAGCAAAGGTATCAGAATTCACATAGATTGTGTCTGTTTTTATTTATTGGTAAATGTTTAGAAAATATAAGCTAGGAAGCCATTGATAAAACTTTACAATTTAATAAGTCAGTCAACCAAATTTTAAACAAGTTTCAAAGCTTTTGATTGTGGAAGTGTGTGTAAAAATCTTAATGTGCTTAGAACAGTGTTAAACATAGTACCAGATAGAGTTATTAAGGATGTTTGAGATCATCTCTTGGAAAGTTAGTATTTCATGAACTGCATGCTATATTTGATGTCTTTGCTAATTCATTGTTTTTCTTCTCTTATTTTTGCGGTATTATCATCGCAAGGGATTTAGGCTTTTATGATCTTGAAGGATCTTGCTGAGAAAAGTATTGGTGTTGGATGTTTCGAGTTTAGTTGAATGAATTGAATTGAGTTTATTGGTCTTGTTCAATTTGTTTCTATTTCTTACAGAGGGGCTCTTCTTTCTTGAGAGTAGTATCTGCCACTGTTGCAAGTGGAATTCTTCTCATCACCCTCAGTAGTCTCAGTCAATTTAGATTTCCTCACCTAGGCAAAGGAAGCAAGTACCCTGGAGGATCTAGATCTCCATCGTTATCAATTGTTGAGTCTACAGCAGTTCAAACTGTAGAAGCTGAAAAGGTGAGAATGCACTGGTTATTACGTAGTTTCTACTAATTCATTGTTGGTTATATCTGCGTATTTATTATTGTATCCATGTTCAGTTAATGCAAAGAATAGAATAGGCAAACAAGTTCTTCCTACAAATTTGCTGTGGTATTGGAGTCCTATGCCTATTCTAATCTTTGCAAACAAGCAAGCTAGGTGCACTGATTTAGCAAAGAACTTGCTAGCTTCTTCAGAGACACATATACCGTTCAAAGACACTTGATCCATTCTACTGACAATGGCCTGTGTACTTATATGTGAAATTTAAACTTGTGTAGTACAAGTGTACAACCCTGGCTAATGCATTAAGAGAAGGGACAATGTTAAGATTAAATTTAGAACTTGCTAATGGCTGTATTGTACATAATATTGCCCCAGTGCATGCAATTGACCATCGCTAACAATATGGAGGTTAATTTTTGAAGCCTTTAATCCTTTATAGTTTCTGTTTAAGCTTCAGTTCTCTTATATAATTTATCTTTTCTTTTTTTTTAAATTAAAATTAAAAAAGTTGCTTTTAATGTAAAAATTGATATATTGACTACGTATGGGTAGCTGGAGGCATTTTGTATATTGGTAATCCAAAAGATTAAGGATGCTTTTGGCTGGTCTGGTGACATAGCAACGGAAACCAATCTTGGTGCCTGGATTGGTGAAATACCAAACTATTTGAATGCACCTCATCAAGCTAATTCTAATAGTGAGGATGATTCAACTAGTTCTGCTGATGTGGAGAAAATGGATGCTGATATAAAATCATCTGCCCAGGATGTTGCTAGTTATCAGGTAAACTCCGTGGTTTAGATTTTGCTTTTATATTCTGTCTTCTTTCTAGTTATATTCTAGGTATCATAAAGAAAAGTGGGAGAAAAGGGGAAGTGGGAGTAAGCTTAAATTGATTTTTAGTTCTTGACATGCTTTATCTTGTGTGGAAAAAATGAATCCACCTATTGAGCTTCATCTTGGTCTCTGTTTAAGTTGATTTAGCTGGCAATTATTACAGCGGAATTGGTTGCAATCCTGGACCTATGTAAAGTAGCCCCATTTCGTTAGAATTCGAATCTCAATTGAAGTGTGTTACACAGTTTGGTGCTTGTTAGAATATAAATATGATCAAAGTTTGATGCAATCAAGCTTGCCATGCCAATGCAAATCTATATGTCTAATGTGCTTGCTTGTCCTTTTGGTTGGTTGGTATGTAGGTGGTTTTATCGACTGAAGGGAAAATAGTTGGGTTCCAACCTACAAGTCGGGTGGGTGTCAATCACTGGGCTGTCAACCCCTTATCAAAAGAGCTATATGGTGGGAAAAAACTTTCCCCTGGTAAGAACTTGTTGCATTTCTTATGTATTACTTCTAATCTAACCTGTTGCTTGGTGGCTTGGGTTAATATTTTCATATTATGTGTGTTTCAAGCAGGTTTAATTGAACCTCATCTCAATGTCCCCCTTCCTAATGAGATTGTTGTAATTGAGTTGTTAATGTCAGTTAATCCGGATTCATGCTTTGCATTGGCTAGACCAATCCAATGATCATCGCTTGGTTTGGTTTATACAGAGGAGCTCATTGTAATAAAGTTTTTGGCATCAATAAGTCCAGGTGGCTTTTTTTTGTTATTTGACTGTTTTGGTTGAAGTTCGAGACGGCTATAGAGTAATTCTCCAATGTGATTAGGTTGGGAGCAATCCCATCCTTATGCATATGATATGTAGAATGCTCTTGCCATGTTTACAAATACATGAGAATGATGCGAACATCAATACAAGTGTGATTTATGATTCTTTTAAGTTTTTCCTTTTCTGGTAGGACTTATGACTCTTAAGTAAATGGAACTGAAATTCTATCTATATGATTGAGAACCATGAAAACACTTGTTTTCTTTTTTGGGGTTCACACCATACATTTTTAATTTCGATCTTCTGTTTCCCATGACTAGTGTTTTTATTTTAAAAAATTCAAATGTATTAGTAAGTTTGGTTCGAGTTTGGTTCCAAATAAGCTGTGATATAAAGATAAATGCTCACATTTGAGGCGCATCTAAGTTCAAGTTTGGTCCCTGTTTAGCTGATCACATATTTTAGCTTATATAGGAAAAAAGCAAGTATGTGTGAAAAGATACTTCACATTGCTATGTATCCATGGTTTGCAGTTGGCTATATTGCCTTATTTCTCCATCTCTCCAACAAATTAGCAGAAAGAGGGCACAAAATCTCCTTGTTGCCAACCAAAACACAATACAAGTATGAGCCTTTCAATCTTCACCCAGATCTTATAACCTTCATTCCGGTGAAATTCCTCACATCAATGGCCTCCCTCTTGGCATTGAAACAACAGCCGATATTCGTTTCTCACTGGATCCTCTCCTTGTTTCTGCAATGGATCTCACTCAATCTGCCGTTGGAGCTTCTCTCCGAGAACTCAAGCCACACCTTCTGTTCTATGATTTAGCGTACTGGTCACCATTGTCGTGTCGCAAACTAGGCATCAAATCAGTGCATTACTATACCATTAGCCCTGCAACTGTTGGGTATTTGATCAGTCCGACAAGAAAGATTCTTGAGAAAGGTTTGATAGGGTCGGATATCAAGCATCCTCTACGAGGCTTCCCTTCTACCGGTATCAAGTAAAATGACTATGAAGCATGAGGACTAGCTGCTGAAACAATGAAAGAATAGAGTAATGGTATTTCATTCCTGGTGCGACAATTAGCTTCTTTAAATGAATGTGATGCTAGTGGTTTTATGTAAGGAGACTGAAAGGCCTTATTGTGATTTTATCGAAAAACAATTTTAAAAACCGGTGAATGTGATGCTAGTGGTTTCAAGAAATATAAGGAGATTGAAGGGCCTTATTGTGATTATGTCAAAAAAATAATTTGAAAAACCAGTGATATTGGCAGGGCCAGTAGTGCCGGTGTCTCCAAATAAGGCATAAGAAGGACGATGGGAAAAGTTGTTGAGCAGCTTTCAAGCTGGGACTGTAATATTTTGTGCCTTTGGGAGTGAGTGTGTTCTCAACAACGATCAGTTTCAGGAATTGGTTTTAGAACTTGAGCTTACTGGTTTACCGTTCTTAGTTGCCCTGAAACTGCCAAGTGGAGCTGAAACAACCAAGTCAGAGTTGCCGGAAGGATTCCAAGAGAGAGTGAAAGGTAGAGGATCTGTTCATGGGGATTGGGTGCCGCAAGAATTGATCTTGAGGCACCCATCTGTAGGGTGTTTCGTGACCCATTGTGGTTCCGGTTCTTTATCAGAGGCTATAGTTAATGATTGTCAATTGGTTTCATTGCCTCATATTGGAGATCAGATAATTAAAGCAAGATTGATGACCGGAGATTTGAAAGTCGGAGTAGAAGTTGAGAAAGGCAAAGAAGATGGACTTTTCTCAAAGGACGATGTAAGCAAGGCAGTGATGGCCATCATGGATGATGATAGTGAGGTGGGGAAAGAGGCCAGAGCAAACCATGCCAAATGGAAGGACTTCCTTCTAGAGCAAAGGGCTTGAAAGATCCTACATTGATCGTTTTGTTCACAAGTTGAATGCGCTGATGTGAGGAAAAATTTTGGACGAAGTATATCATTTTTCAAGGTAATAATAAGGTACTTCAAACTACTTCCATAATCATCTTTTTGCTTGTGGGAAGCTATATTCTGCTATTTTCGCTTACTGATAGTGGCGAAACGCTCCATAATTTTCTTGAAAAAAAAAAAATTTAATTATTTATAAAAAAAATTTACTACACATTATAATTTATATTATATAAATTTTAATTTATTTTATTTATATAATTTTTTTTCTTAATGTTATAAAAGACGAAGGTAGTATCGAAAAAAATATAAAACTATTGCATAAGAAATTTAGCGAGATTTCTATTTTAAATTTTGTGAATAAAAAAATATAAAAAATATTTTTTTTATTTTAAATTCGAGTCTAATTCGATTTTAAATTAATTGTATTTAATATGATTACTAAATATCAATATTAAAAAAAAAATGAAAATAGATCATCTGCTTTATTTGCCACGAATGCTCAACTATGCAGCTGACACTAAAAACGTCGAAGTGAGATATAAATCTTCACTCTTCAATCACTCGAGACCCCTCCTTGTTTGTTTCAAACAAAGATTTGCTTTCCCAACTACTAATCCTGTCAGAAAACCGGAAGTCCCAGCACCCTCAAAACCGCCTCCTCGGCATTTTTATACAAATATTATAATTTTTTATATATATTGAGAACTCGTCATGAAAAGGAACGAGTTCTTGGATTGTTAGAAACTCGTCATTCAGTACAGCGAATTCCCAATGAGGAAGCTACTAAATATTATTAGGAACTCGCACGGGACATGGCGAGTTCCTGCTTTGAAAAAATTTTAAAAAAATGAAATAAATAATTATTAAACAAAAATAAAAGTAAAAAAAATAATTTAAAAAATGATACTTATTAAAATTATTAATAAAGAGATTGAAATTATCTATCTATCCCTCTTTGGTCTATTAACCGACTTTCTCTCATATATATATTTACATAAATTATGTATAAATATATAAATTATCTATCGTGTCAGAAAAAATCTGATTTTTCATTTATTTATACTAAATTTAATATACTCCAACAACATACCCAAAACTCACAATAACTCTAAACTATCAACCTATATCATTACTATCATATCAAAAATTAAAAATCTATAATATTTATTTAAGTATAAATCTAAAATTATATCATTTATCTTATTATTATAAAAAACAAGAAAAAATATATGTTAGTAACTCATCTTCTGATATGACAGATAATATTTGACTAATAACTACTAGATTTCTTGACACTCGAGAGATGCGATAGATGCATGAGAAATCAAATTCATTCTAATACGATAGATAATTTATATATTCATATATAATTTATGTAAAAAATATATATATGAGAGAGTTGATTAGCAGACCAAAAATGAATAGATAGATAATTGTAATATCTTTATTAATAATTTTAATAAATATCATTCATTTTTTGAAATTATTTTTTCTTACTTTTATATTTATTTAATAACTATTTATTTGTTTCATTTTTTAAAAGTTTTCTACTATTTGAGTTAGAAACTCAATGATGATAAATTCTCAACGATAATTTTATTCGAGTTCTCGATGAATAAACTTACCTCCTCTCATGATTAATTTTTACCGTACATAAAAAATATATTTTAAAAATTAATTTAAAAATTACTGCAAATTCAAAAAAAAAAAAAAAACTTTGTAATATTTGTATAAAAAACCCCGCCTCCTCCTCCTTCTTCTTCGTCTTCTTCTACCTCTAAATCAAATCCCAGAAACCGCAAGCAACACGACCTCTGATTTTTCGGGCCATCAAAAGCTCCGTTACCCGAACCGATCCGTCCTAACAAATCCGGACTCGTCAACGCTGAGAGATCAATGGATGTATGCCATCAGGCAATATAGTAAATGGTACTCTCACGCCTGGGGCACTGCAATTCTGTCTGGGGTTTCGTTTTTTGCCCCTCGTTGGATCATCAAAGGCTCTAACCCTCTTCCCTCTTTCAACTCTGATTCTGACAAAAATGACAATACAAAGTGATCTTCCAAGCTTCATCAATCTTTTGGTCTATTTTAGTTACT
>JAQSVH010000011.1:8218974-8230076 GCA_029448705.1 Adansonia digitata | reverse complement strand
TAAGTAATTGAAGAAAATTTTGACCCAAATAGGTAGATGTATTATGATTTCGTCAAACAAATAAGCTTTTTGCATTAATATTATTAAATAAAATGTTGATGTGGCATTTAATATTCAATTCGATTATGACAGGTAGTATTTTTAAAAAATAATAATATGATATTTTTGTTACCTGTTATGACCTCATTGAATGTTAAATACTATATCAACATTTAGTTAACAACGTTATTACAAAGTATTTATGTGTTTGATGAAATAATAATATAGGTACCCATTTGAGCTAAAATTTCTTTAGATACTCAATTGAAAAAAGTTGTATAGTACAGGAATCACTTATGTAATTAACCTCTATAAGTATTTATATATGGTATAAATGTGAGTTCTCCAAATATCATATATTTACGTTACGTTTGATTTACTGAAATAAAATAATTATTTTGTAATAATGAAATAAAGTAACTACAGTGGTAGTTCGGTTTATTATAATAAAACATTATGAGATTTGAATTCTCAACAAAGAGGATTCGAATCGCCAAGAGCAATTTTGTATTAAGTCTAAAGATGAAATAACTATTCAATAAGGGAGATGCGGAATGACTATTTCGAGAGTTTGAGGAATAAAATCAAAATCGATTATTTAACAAACTAAACAATTGTATTATTATAGCATTATGAATTATTCCACAATAGAATAGTTAATTTAATTAACCAGATATGCTGCTTCGGTAATGTAAAGTCAACTGTGGACCAACAAATTGGAACAGAAAATAGACAATATTAGGTGAGAAGAAATTTCTGTTGGAAATCTTGTTTGATTTCTCCCCATAGAGCAATGAGAAACTGATGTTTAAGTTCCGACTCAACCTTATTCCTTGCTTTTGACAATTCTTTGCAGTTGCTACAAAGACTTCAATTTTAGGTTGACTTCTTTAACGTTTTTTGCCCATGATCAATCAAAACCATCAGAGTGAATTTTCTTTCGAACATTTTCCATGCATTTGTTTTAAAATATCTGATTAGAGATTCGTTGGGCTGTCTTAATCATATTGGTTAAGCCAAAAGGGAACATATTCCTGAATGGATCCGAAAGTAAAGTATTTCAACGACTACCTTAATGGGTGAAAATTATTGATGATATTCTGTTTGGCATCTCGAAACAGTCCAAATAAAATAAACACCACTTATCTACTTGCTGGGTTGTGTTATTGATCATAAGTTATATTTTCGTTACCATATCAAAGTTTCTATCTTGTAATTTACAGTTTTAATCAGTCAAACTCTGAATTAGTGCTTAAGAGCATTGATTAATAAATGATAGTTAAAATAGCACTTTGCTGCCACTTTCGTATTCCCATCGTCTTGTGTTTGAGAGGTCCCTACCTCACAAAACACTCGCACGGCATCTAGCCTCGTCGTCACTCTTTGAAATTCTCCACAATGCTTACTGCTCTCACCCTGTGGACTGCTCCTCCGCCCGCGCCATGAATGACAATATTTTTAATAAATTAGACATTTTGTACGGACCAATGCTGGTAAAGTGGTTCAAGGGTTTTTTAGAGTGTACCAAAATATTATAAATTTAAAATGGGTACTTTTAAGTAGTGGGATCCGTAATAATTAAGAGTTTACAAATATCGTGGAATTTGAGAAAATTAGATGCTTCGCTTATGCTGTGCCACTTCCCGCAAAGCATTTTGCATGCCACTTGTCACCACCGTGACTGGTCTTTGGTTTTTACTAAGGTTAGCCTGGCGCAACTGCCGATTCTTAAAATCATGCTATAGTTGTTAGGATAACCATAAGGTCATATCCACTAATTAAAGTTAAATTTATTCTCGTTAAATTTAAATCTTATATCGATCCATGCTCATATTAAAAAAGAAACAATCGAACTTCTAAAAATTAATAAATTACCCCTTGCTATTTCTCTCAGATAGACTGAAAGACCAACTAAGCCAACCCATTGGGCAGCAAAATTGAGAGGGATCATTTCATGTTCTGGACAAAACCCAATTGAGATGGGGGGGAACTTGGACAAAAGGGGCTTCGAAAGAAAGACCTAAAGGGAACATTGTCTCATTGAGCTGTGTTTGTCTTTGTCTACTCGCATTGGTCATTGGATGCTGCAAGTTCGTAAGTTGAAACCGCTAATTTTCTGGGTTATGGGCTCTTAGAGATGGGCTACACGTTGTTTGTTTGACACCATAAAATTGAAAGATTAGAAGCTACATACATCGGCTGTCAACTTGCTACAAAAAATCTTGCCAAAGCCCATTTTAATGCTTAGTTGCGTAAAAAATATTAACTTCAAAGCCCGTTATATATAATATGTAAAATATAATTATAATAAAAAATAATATAAATAGATATAAATTCATGAATTATCAAATTTATGAAAAGGTACAGAACTACTTGATTAAGTTTTTCCTTGTTAATAATATTAACTATCACAAAAAAGGAAAACTATTGATCCTAATTTCGGATCCAGGCCAAAATCCCACCATCATTATTGCTTTGACTATAAGTTGTTTTAGCAAGCATGCATCCTTTGGAGAACTTCTTTGATAATATAAGGCTAGTTATTAATACATGTGCTCACTGCTCAAAGAAAAAGATGGCTCTCTTAGTTTGTAGGTTTGTGTTTGTCGTGTTACTTTGTATAAATAATATTTTATCACAAAATCTAACCATTGATTAGATGTGCATACAAACTGCTGAATCTATCAAATTTATTAGTCAAGATTTCATCATACATTAATAACCTCAGATTATTAGTGAACCGGCTAGTAACTTTTGTTCCAAATATTGAGACTAACAACTTAGATGATCTGATTGATTAATTCATACATTTTGCACTCAAACCCAACAAGATTTTCGTTACGGTTCTCATCCGGTTAAAAAATTACCATTGCCATGTACATCTAAATTTCTTTTTCAAGTCCCCCCAATCATTTTAGATAGCATAGTAAAGAACAGGTCATGTTCGTGTAAATTCATGTCACTTGTAGATCAGTGGTTAATCACAAATCACCGTTAGTTCAGCCCTTACCCCAGACACAAGTGAGTATTACTTTGACCCTTTATAGTGGACCCCATCAACTGCCCATTCTGATTTTAGACATCACCAGGTGACAAAAGATCCCACCAAAATCACATATACCGAGGGGCTGTAAAACATACAAAAATTCCCTCAATTTGCACAAATCACGAGACATAGTCCTCTTTGTGTTAAAAGCAACAAAAACAACAAAATAATAATAATAAAAAAGTAGGGGGCTCAAAGCAGCAAAGCCTCACACTCAGAGGGACTTGAATGAGAAAGAATAAAAATGTGAAGGTCACTAACAGAAATAGCGATCAGTTATCTAACTATAGTTGATGTTAGAATAAATGCACTTCATTGACTCTCTCCACCTTCTTTACGAGACTCTCGCGTTTACTTCCCTATTGATCCTTGTCTTCCTCTTGTCTTCTTCATTAAGAAAAAACTTCGTTTTTGACCTTTAACCCAACAATGGCACCTTGTTTCTGAGTCAATCTAAAGCTTCCATTTCCTCAAATGGGTTGCTGTGTAAGCACAAACAGAGGTTCCACTTGTGAAAAGGAATCACATTTGCAAGTTGGTCGTGAATCTCTTCGTCAAAAACCTAGTCTTGAAAGCAGAGCTCCACCGCCTTCGGCTGAAGAAGAAACTGTGAAAGAAGTTTTATCTGAAACTCCAAAGCCCAAAGCTCCCAAAGCTCACTTCTTTACCCCACAAGAAGAAGAAGAGAACAAGAAAACCCAGATAGAGAAGCCAGCGTTTGCCAAGATCCAAGCGAAGGAAAGCCTCAATTTTAACATCAAGACTGAGCCAAAATCGCCTGTCATTGAAGAGTCAGCTTCAGAAGAAGTTTCTTGTAGTGTTAGTTTAAGTGAAACCCTTTCAACTATAACTGATAGGAGAGATGAAGAAGATGAATTGAGGCAGCCAAAAGTGTTCAGATCTCCAGCAAGATCCGGGACAAGGAACCGGGTCGTGGGTCGGTCTCCGACCCGGAAACTTGATCAATCACCCAACAGAAGAAATGGGGTTGTCAATGGGGGATCATCAGTGAGGTTGGTTCAAAGCAGGGAACCACCAGTGAGACGTGGACCGAGAAACGACCCACCAAGGAAGGACCCAGGCGAGAGTTCAAGGAGGAGATCAAGGTCACCTGCAGTGAATAGATCCGTAATGGGTCGAAGCCCGTCTGGAAGAAGGATCAATCAATCTCCTGGTAGGGTCAGAAGTGACCCAGGAGATTGTGGCAACAGCAAAAAAGTGGAGCAGCAGCAGCAACAACAACAACAACATGATACCGCAACTACCATGGTGGAAGAGACGAAATGGCCAAGTAGCAATAATAATAATGGTGCTACAATAAGTGCTCCAAATGAATCACTTGAAAATCCTCTTGTCTCCCTTGAATGTTTCATCTTTCTTTAGTGGTGAACAAAATGTACCTTTAAAGTCAATATATTTGTAATTTCTCTTTCTCTTTGTTTAGTTTGTGAATATATTGATTTTAAGTCCAAAGCTTCAATCTGGGTTGGAAGGGGAGATTTCGTTGTGCAAGTTTTTGGTATTTCAAAGTTCAGACTTGGAAGATGAAAAGAGTGTGGAATTTGGGATACTTTTGATACAAATGCCATTAGTTTGACCTGCCACTGTGATTATCATCATATGTGTATCTTGGTATTGTATTTTCTAAGATCTGCATTTCTGCAAAGAAATGATTCGATTTGGTACAAAATCATTGCTCCTTTTCCCTCTTTTCTTTATTCAAAAACTAAAGGCTTTGAGTCATCGCGGAACCCTAACATTCAAATAAAAGTAGAGTATCCTTTTTCCTCTCTATTGAATTTTTGGTTTGGTTAAAGGAGTTCTTGGTGAGATAACTTTAAGAGCAAAAGTTGATATTTGGACTTCAATCAATGACCAGATTAGACAAAATGAGGTACATAATAACGTCTTTGAAACTGGAATCTCGAGCTGGCTATTAACAAATTTGGGGCATACCATTACTTTGAAATTCTTTCCAGGATCCAAATTTTTCTCAGACCATGAGGAGTATGCATGGGTTTTCCTTTTCCGTGCTAACTAAACCAACCTGTACCCATTGCTTGAAAGAAACAGAGCGTTGCTTCATGCTTGGTACCGCACTACTCTCTATAACTCCTAAGTGTGAGACATTAAATGGAACAAAGTAATGTACAACTAAAAAAGAAGCAGAATCGCCCAAATTAAATAGAGTTCATTTAATTGGTGCATATTTAACGTGGAAATGTTGGTATCATTAGGCGCCTGTTAAGCTAGTACTAAAAATATATATATAATTAATGAATTTCCCAATTAAATACTCTAAGATCCTGAAAAAAAAAGGAAAAAGAAAAACACAAACGGAAAATGTAGAAATAAATAAATATAAAGGTGAAAATTGAAAATTTTGGAGAATGGAAAGAGGGAAATCTATATTTGTAGCCGTTAGTGGTCCAATATTTAATATTAACCCGTTAATGGACTATGGTGGGTGAACTTTGTAGATCTGATAATATTTAATACAATTATATAATATAATATAATTAAAGTATAAAAAATCACACGACGTGAATACATTCTCAAAATTTATATAATATAAATTATAAACGAATCAAAATAGATATAAATATAAAAAAAATCTTAAATACAACTATGACATGAATACACAAATTATCAGATTTATTAAAAGGAAATAATGCGTGGAAAAAGATCAGATTATCAGTTATTTTGGACTGTTTCTTTACCTTTTTATTATAGTCGTCTCTTTCCTAGGCAAAGACAAAGGAACACCCCCTAAAGTTCAAAAGTTCAAAAATAAAATTTCAACCAAAATGGCTTTAACTTTTGTTTCCATTATCAAAAAATGACATGGTTTTGCATCTGCTTGCTAGCTATTGTTGGATGGGGTTTTAGATTGAGAGACAAAAACCTGCCCATGCTTGAATGGCCATTTCTAAAAGGCTTCTGTTTTGGAAAAAAATTCGAGAGAGTTCCATTAATGGGGGGAACTTTGATGGACAAAATAGTTCAAACAGGCATGATTTTTGGCTACAGAATGCCAAAGAAGAAGATAAGGAAAGACATACATGCAAAGAGTAATCTATGTCCCAGAAGGTTTTACTTATTAGTCATCCTATAGAACCTAGATATGTAATTTTCTTCCAGAATTAGAAGCAACCGTTTCACCAGAATTCATGGGCTATAGGAATAGATATGGGGCTTTAAATGACTTTAAGGCCGCTAAAAAGGCTTATTTGCTATTCTTACACGTTATTTTCTCCTGTTTTGTCACATAATAAGCTTTCTCATCTCATATCGATAAAATCTTGAATGATCTTTAAATGATTTTATGTTGGATACTTAATGGGAAACTTCAAATTCACTTGGTTTATGTTAATTTCCATCAATCTGCAACAAATTGCCATGAAGCTTGTTCCCGTACTCTCAAACAACAATTATGTAATATACCTCAACTCTTTACATGTAAAATGATCCATTCGATTGCAACCAGAACCATCTTCAGGATCCTAAGTCGCTATCTCGAAAGATGTTTTAACATGAAAATGGTGGAAATTGACAGCTGGGAAATTTTAGTATTGCCAAAGCTAGCAAGCCCATCAAAAAACTATTTCTATATGCACAAAATATAACCATCTAATGGCCGAGAAGCGAAAAAAGGGCAGCTCTTATCCAGACTTTATAGTCCCGCTTGTTGCTGGAGGGCAATCATGATCATTGTTTGGGGCAGCATTTGCAGTGCTTAGTTTTTCACCTACTGGGAACTTGCATGAATGTTTCCAGAGGCGTTCACGGCAGGATTTTCGGATGCGCAGTGTTGATGCTGAGGCAATGAAGGGCGTTCAGGGGGACAGGGGACTGGAGCTGGGTAAGCAATGAAAGTAGGAATCTCATCCCCAGGCATTAATACCGAAACCCCGCTGGTGTATATCATCATCTGCACAAAAGTAAATTGCCTTTATATAAGCTTCGAATCGAGATTAAGAATTTTTCCCTTGGAGATTAAAAGAGCATTGTGTTTCATCATTCCTAGGACTATAAAAAGTTCAAAGAAAACATTGCACCCAAATCCATGTCACATTAACAAAACCAAATGAAATGTTCTATAATAATTATACAGAAAAATCAGACTTATTCAATAGCAATACGAACAGAGGTCAAGGTTGCAACTCAGAATAGGTCGATTTTTATGTCAAACCTTGCCAAGGCTCAAAGCCGATCTATGCACCAGCTCATCAATCATAGTTTCTATTGGATTCATTGAAAATTTTAAACAAGTTTACAACTTTTGATATGATAGTCCTAGCGTGGAAGACAGACAGTAATTTGTTGCTTGCAACAACATCAACCAATGAATAAGAAGATGAAGAACTCTAAGCCTCAAAATCATCCACAAAAGAATAAGGGTAAAGGTGATGCATTATAAGTTTACACTGGAATATGTTCTAAGGTTCAAAAATTTGATAAATCCAGAGTTGAAGATAAAAATTTCCAGGCTTAAATGAGAGCAGTAATAACTGCAGAAACACCAAGAACGGCATCTCAGTTAAGGCCACCCACTGAATAAAACCACCTTAGTAGACAGCTTCCAGGAAAATATGCTTGGTAAAGAAGCACAGACCTTACAACCTTACAGCTACAAACTGACGACCGACCTAGTTGTTGTGATATGAACATGATGTAGCAAATCGGGAAAAAACAAACATCGAGAAGAATGGACAACAGGTGGACAAAACCCAAACTATTAATAAAGCAGATTTGATGTTTTAATTGCCTCGCGTAATGGTAGTGCTACAACATTAAACATAAGACGATAGGAACGTAGAAGAGCTCGTATAAATGGCCGATCAATCTCTCCCTCTAGTTTTCTCAAATTAACTCATAATTTGACAAAAGTTTTGGTAATTAATTACACCATCTATGGATGCTATTCAGAACTGCCATTAAGCAGGATAAGTTGCTCACATCAACTAGAATCCATCTTGTTTGTTGATATAGAGGCAGTCTCCTAACAGATTTGGCCACGAATACTGCTGACTATTAACTTCCAACCCGCAACTAAACAATTTCAAATGTCCCCTTAGGGATGCCACTTAAAACTCTACCTGGGACATTATGTCTCAAGATGTCATGGTGCGAACATGGGTCCTTAAGCATAAATCAGGCATACCGTGTGAACTGATTTAGACCTATGACCAGCAGGATTCCATGGACATTTTAGCATGCCATGGTTAGATTAAACCATTTAGAAGGTTTTGAACCTGCTTTTAATTAAACACAACTTCACAGCTCAGAGAATAGAAATAAGTTTTGCGCCACTTAGGGAAAACTCCCTTTATATGATCTATCTCACATAATGGAATCCTAAAATCGATAAATTACGTTTGGAATAGTAAGTAGGTGGGCCTCGCGGCTACATCAAAAGCCATGGAACACAGTAGAGTATTGTGCTGCTCCAACTCTTTATTTCTCTTTAAGTAATCGTTTATGATGCATATTTAGACATCGGCGATGTAATCCTCCAAATACATTGAAAAACTTCAAAAAAGTTTAACATACCTGTGTCGGATGGACATATATAAACATCCAACACTCAAGTCTCAGTAACATGGAGTAGACTACTTGTGTTGCATGATGCATGACCACTACTAGGATATCTTTGGAAAAAGTTTAATTTAAATTGAGATAGTCCATCTAAATTGCCCTTAATCTACTAAAATTAAAGTGCATCACACATAAAATCATTATCTACAGAATCCATGGGTCAATTATCATAATGAAAATAAAAGAGAGAGCACATTAAGAGCTGAAAGTGAGAAGATAATCAACTGAAGCTTGTCCTCCAAGGCTGACCATTTGTTCCCAATCCCAAGCACTGGCCATGCGCAGCAACAGAAAGATTGACACTGGTAAGTCTCGTGACCAACATGTAAAATGCTGGGCCTAAACACAAACAATTACATGCTCCCATTTTTCATTTTTTATTTTCTATTATTTTTGTTCGACACTCGTGTTTAACGTATGCTAAGACGTGTGTATGTGGTTATAATCATCCAAAAACAAGAAAAAAAAAAAAAAGACCTTCTATAAAAATTGAAAATATTCATGTCAACACTCACACCCGAGACCAATTCAGCTTCAGCTGACCTTTCACTTCTTAGACGGTCCATCGCCTAAACGTTGATAAACAAAAGATGCAAACTTGCAATTGCAGGAAAGATAGAAAATTTAAGCTAACGAGATGCTTTATGTCATGAGGCACCAAATTGACAGAAAATCAAGCTCTCATTGGCTAACTCTATAGTTAAAATAGAAATAACTGACCACTATAATGGTTTGAAACGGTTAGCATTAACCCATAAAACAAAGTCAAAAGAGAGAACACATTATCCGAAGGTAAATTCAGATGATGACTCGTTCAAAAGAAGGGTCCCCAAGACAAAAAGGAGGAGCTAAGGGCCATAGCCCACAGTTGATAAGCAATACTATTCATGGAAAACGGGAATCAAGCGAAATGAAACTGGGGAAGGGGGGAAAGGTGAACAAACTTAAAAGAGAAAGCTTAAACATCGAAGATAATCATAGCTAATTAAATAATCTACAATATGATTAACAGTACTAGAAGTAGAATTTGCAAATAATGTATATCATTAACTTGAGCCAGAAGGAAAGATTTTACTGCTATACGAAATGTATGATGTAGAGAATCTTTATGTCAGATCAGATAATAATTTCAGAATGGAAAATAAACCAACCCAAACTGTCAAAAGTGAAGGTAGATACGTAATGTACGGAAAGTAACCACTTTTGAACGAAAAGAGAGAACTTTGAACAAAATTCAAGAAATCCCAGATGTAGAAACAAAAGGGTGACTCACTTTCGGGGATGGCTGGCTGAGCTTGCCGTTGAAACTAATCTGAGATTCAAGGTCACCATGGCGACGACCATCAGGGGAAGAGTTTGGTCTAAGAAAGCGTTCAAAGATGGCCATGACCAAGAACATGGAGATGAGAATGGCAGTAGCAACAAATCCGAAGGACACCGCGTCGACGGAGTTGTCAAAATTTCTCCAGTGGTCCCCTTTTTGTACATTCAATGGAGCTCCTACCGGTGGCCAACTATCGAAGTAGATTTCTTCTTGTCCCATTTTTCTTTTTTTCTTTTCAGCAGTGAAAAAAATAAAATAACATAAAAAAGATACAAGTTTTAGCTCTTACTCAACTCTCTCATCCCGTAGCTCTTCATGAAAGGGATAGAGATAGAAAAGGAAGGGTTTTTGATAGTGTTAAAGTTATGGGCAGTACGTAAGGCCTTTTACACCAGAATCAAAGCTTCCTGGAGGTAATTAAAACTGTTCAGGTTGGGGGCTTTGCAAGAGGGAAAAAGAGAGAGACAGACAAGCAGACAGACAGAAAGAAAGAAGGCAGCAAGTGAGTTATCTTTACATGCGGGTGAAAAACAGAACTTTGGAATTTGGAGAGGTTTTTTCTATTTTCTTTTACTGCTTAGCTTGTAATTTCTTTGGGTAAAACACATTTATCTTTAAATTTTTATAAAAAATACATTTAGCTTTTGACATTTAAAAATTATTTTTTTATAGTATAAAATTTACTTTTATATTAATTTTTAATAAAAAGATAAATATATTTTATATTAATTATTAACTTTTTTTATATTTTTTATTTAATTTTTTAATCACTATTAAATTAAATTATTGTTAAGTTATAATCTAATTCAACTGCATATTAAATAGACTTGTTTATTGGTCGGGCCAGGCTTGAGCATGATATTAACATTAAATATGTTTGTCCAAATTTGGCCCGACTCAAAATATAAGCTTCGAATTTATCAAGTTCGCCTATATTTATAAATAGATAATCTAAATCCGTTTAGACCCACCCATATTATATTTTTTTATAATTTATTTTTAAAAATATATATTTTTTAAATTTAATTTTTATTAATTTAATAATTTGCTTTTATTAAGTTTATAAATATAAATAATTTAACTTAGCTTTTAAAG
>JAQSVH010000011.1:8188787-8201528 GCA_029448705.1 Adansonia digitata | reverse complement strand
TCGAGAAAAAAGTTGAATGCAATCTTTTGCTAAAATAGAGCAAGGATGAATCTCCTCAAACTATATATGAAGGTGGGAAAATTCATAATGATTAAATGCATCAATATTCTATAGTTAGTAATTTTAAGATTTTCCTTTTAGTTCTTTTTTTTTGTGGGGGGGGGGGTCATTAAGAATAGTTAGGTAGGAAAAGTGCTATGTTTTCATATATTTTCTTTCTTTCTTTTTTTTTAATTTGACATATTATAAACATTTTAATTATTATTTGCATTTAAAGAACCATTGATTAATATTTTTAAATCATGATGCCTAATGATGCTTTTAGCATTATATTCTCATGTTTTTCTTTTTCATGTAATATTCGTAGAGGATAATAATAATTCCACTCATAAATCTACTAAAATCGCAAATTGATGAAAATAAAAAAGAATAAAAATATTTGCTACTTTTATTTTATTTTATTTTATTTTATTTAAGTCATAGGGAACAACTCCTTGCCAAAAAAAAAAAAAAACATGATCCCTAGGTTACTTAGATTCCCCGACATCAAACCCAAGAAACTTCACCTATTGTCCGTTTCTCCCAAGGTTAACTAAGTGCATTTGGATTAAAAAAGTCGTTGGATCTTCCAAGAAATTTTATTGATTTTTTACTTTAAATTTTAAATGTTTTCATTTTTTTGAATAAAAATATAAAATTATATATATATATATTTACAAATACTTGAGTAATAAGTCTTTTACTATTATCTTATTTACAAAAATTTCCGTCGATCTAATCTTGGCCTACATAAAAATATGGGATTCTGCTACACGCAAATTAAATTAGCACTTTGCTAGAAAAAAATAAAAATAAAAATAAGATAGAAAATATGCAGCTGTTTAGGTTCAATCTATACAGAGTTGGCTATTTATATAGTCGGTCTCTATATATCGTAAACCTATTAATCCAAGTCTAATCATTGATTTTATATGATGAAGAATTTGTTGAGGAGGTTGTTTGTTTGGCCAAGTACTTTGCAATTCTTTTCCTTCAAAGCATAGTAGATGAGAGAATTTGATGTTAGTTTTAGGATGGTTGATAATAAGGATTGCCTTTAAATGCTTTGACTGCCTAGTGAAATTCAAAGTCCCAATTTTATGCTCCCTTTTGTAACTGGCATAATAACAAAACCTCGCTTCACATTACCTTGTAGTTAGTGCAAGAAAACGTGATCTTTAGTTTCCTGCTATGAGTTGTACAGGACACAAGTATCATTGATGGTTAAGCCCCATTATAGCAACCTATTTTTCGTGGGTAGTTTATCAAGGATAGCCAATCAAGAGATCATAGACTGTTTCAGGATGTTATAAGAAAACCAAACAAGTTCGTCCCAATAAAATTTATGCTTTTAGGCCTTATCTCTTGCCATACCTTTGATAGCAGGTACTTGAAGCCAAGAAATTTCCATGCCAGATTGCCATGGCTTATGATCTGGGTGACCAACTACCTTAGCTTCAATAGTTTTTTTCCTTTTTTCCAGCATAAACTACCATTTTGGGTAATAAGCAAATGCCAAAAAGAATTCCCTCGTAATACATATGTTTGGATCTAAGCAATCCAAAATGATCCAATCCTAAAGAATAATGGCCAATATTCTGCATTATGATGGCTTTGTTCCAAGAATAGAGATCTTTTAGCCCAAGTCCTCTTTCAGACTTTGAAGAACAAACAAGTTACCAATTAACTCTTGCCCCTTTTATTGAAGTCCAATACAACTAGTCTAGAGAAACCTTGAGCAAAGCTCGTTTAACTTTGTTTTGGCAAAACAAAATGTCAACATCAATAATTTTAGATGTTAAATAATACTGCTTTAATGAGCTATAGTCTTTCTACATAGGACGTTAGCTCTGAAGACGAACTATTAACTTCGATACTCTCAATCATTGGAGCAGAATCTTTTCTTAGGCCCTTCGTCACTAAAGGTACTACCAAGTATACCAAGGGCAATACACAAACCTTAAACCTTATTGTTATTGGATTTTTTAAAAAGAAAATTACTTACTACCTATTCTCGATGAAAAAAACTCGCTCTTTGCACTATTCAATCACAAGCCAAAGAATGAATAACAGACAGATAACACATCTGCACTCCAAGAATAGAGTTTATATAGTTTGGATAAGCATCTTGATAAAGATTTGGATAAGTATAATTGATATAATTTAGAAAGCTTTTACATAATTGAATAATTTGTAAGTTAAGATTATTTGGTCAAAAAGACATTTTCCATAAATATTATATGGATAATTGATTGATTAGACAATGAACTTTCGCTTGGTTTGTTAATTGCCAAACATACCTAAAAGATATGACAAAAATCATGAGTTAAAGTATATGTAAAAAAACTATGAACGTTTGTTAAAATTAAGAAAGAATTGAATGTACGTTATATTGTTTTTTAGAAAAGCAAAAAATATATTGTTGAATTGATGAATTAAATCATCAAAAATGTATGACCACATTTTTATTTATTTTGTCATCTTGATAAAATTATTAAATAAAAATAAGAAAAAAGTTTGGAGATATCCACCAAAAGAAAAAGAAATTGATTTTTTTTTTAAAATAAAGATAACAATTATAATAGTAATATAATATAATTTGTGAAGAAAATTAAGTTGGAAATTGAAAAAATAGAATATAGTGCTCACTATTGAAAGATTTAAATCTAAAAATAATTCTTGGATGGTAATTAAGATGTATGAATCAGTGATCGGACATATTAATTGAATATAATAAAATAATTATTATTTAATATATCGACGATGTAATTTTTTAATTTATAAATAAAATTAAAAAAATTATTAAATGTTTTCATTATTTATTTAAAAAATAAAAATAAATAAATACAACATATGTAAGTTTTTAATTTATTTTTAAATATCCGTTAATTATTTGTAATAAAATGTAAAAACTCATTTAAAAAACCTTTTTGATGTTTTGATTAAAATTATTTTTCATACCAAAGTATCTTTGTCCAAATCCAATTACTTAACCTTAGCCAATAATAACCCATATGAAAATAAAGTATATTTAATGCTAATTGACAGCCTTTTTTTTTTTTTTTCCATGAATTTTTTGGGCGTGCTAAGTCAGCCCATTTTGTTAATAACGCATCAAATCATGCGCGTTTAACTCGCGTGTCAGTCGGCGCAACTCAGCCACCCCACCCACCGACTCTTCCCAAAAGGGCCAAAAAAAAAAAAACAAATACGACGCCGAATCTGAGACTGAGACTTCCCCTTATTTTCTTCTCCGCCGCCGCCCTCCGCCCTTCTCAACCGAAGAAATTGGGACAAACGAGATTTTAAAAAGTAAAAATTATTGATTATTATTTAATTACGGATATCTTTCGCCAATAACCAATCCTTATTTAAACCAAAAAGCCACCACATTTGCACATTCTTCACGGCTCTATTCCAACTTCTCTTTTCTTCTTATTTTCCAAAAAAGTCGAATCTCGTTTGAGATCGCCAACGTGAACTTTCTGGGAAACTTCTCTATAATTTCTTCGTTTGAATGCGATTCGGGTTGATTGGATCCAATACTTTGTTCTTTTCCTGGTAAATTGGCCGGGGTTTACAAGAGCTTTTGGTTAGGGTTTGAAAAGGCAATTTAGGTTTTTCGGCTTGTTGTTCTTTTTTTTTTTTTTTGGTCAGATGTTGATGATGGGGGAGGATGACTATAATGAAGGCTTCGGTTTCGCGCCAAGTGGCGACCTCTCGGCTGATTATAAATTCGATGACTTGGCTGCCGATGATCTTTGTATCGATCTTGACGACGTCAATCGTATTCTTGAAGAGGATTCTGATCCCCCGCAGGTAGTTACTTTTTCGCGGTTAAATTCGGTGCCATTTCTTGGTTGTGGAGCGTGGAGATTCTGGTGGAATCCTACTCCAAATGTGAAATTTTGGAAAGGAATTTGTTGTTTAGATCGCGTGCTCTGTATTGAAAACCCTAGCACGTTGCATCTTCATGTATTGTGTTATAAGCGACGAGTCAGTGACAGCTTAAGTTTAGCCAATTTTATGAGAACATTTTTTATAGCTTGATTGAAATTGAATGAAATGTAACTTATTTTATTCGAGAACTATAGCTTTCTACTACTTATATTTCTTTCTGGAATTTATTTAATCCGAGCACTTGATTAGTTAGTTAGTGAATCTGGAATTCAAGTCATCTCATTTAAGTTACTGCAATTGTAATTTGATTTTGGGTTACTTTTCAGCCTTAAACTTAAGGTTACAGAAGGTTGGATTTTGTGGCCGTTGTTCTCGATGGAAGTTCAATCTTGTTTTCTATTCTTTCGTTGGGAGGTTTGACTGTTCTTTGTTAAATTGCAGAGTAATCCAGAAGATTCATCACTTAGAAACACGTCTCATGGGGACTTGGCTTCTGAATCCATCCAGTTTCAGAATGGTAGAATTTTCTTTGCACAAACATTTTTCTAAATTTTTTCTTGATATAATGAAATTTTGATGATATTTTCTTGTTTGGAATTTGAAGAATCGCGTTCCTCAGGGTTTACTTTTGGAGATCATTTAAGACATAATTCTGAGTCTTCAGATGCTAGGCTGGGACTGTTGGTAGTTCATTTGATTGTCATGGGAAATTAGAACCCTTTGCACATGATGGTTCTCCTTTCCGAACATCCTCTACAAGTTTTAAACAGTGGTTTGCAATTGGTCAAGGGACATTTTTTACAGAGAGGGTTGCAATGTCACTGCTTGAGATGCGAAACTGTAGTACAGCATCTAGTTTTACTGAGATAGATGGCAACCACGTGTTAGATCATGGAGATAATTTAAAATTTGATCTTGTGTGTAATAAAACTGGTGTACAGTTCAATAATACTGCAGAGGAGTTTGAGTAGAAAAGTACATTAACTACTCCCTAATCAAGCCTAAACAATGTCGTTTAGTTGTGCATTTTGAAAATTTTGTATATCACTCTGCCTGAAATTTTTAGCGGAGTTGCTGATTCTTGTTTGCTGAATATTACAGATGCTTTGCACATCCCTGCTGTTGAGAATACAAACTCGATATTTGATCAGTATGGTGATTTTCTAACTGATACCTTGGAAACCATGGAAGCTCCTGAAATTAAGTTAGCTGGTTCTGTGGAGTTTTCTTCCTTGGATGCAGATATGTCTTTACAAAATGTTACTTCTAATGAATCTACCATCTGCCACGGTTCTGATTTTGTTAGCGTTGTTAGTGATCCTTGTTCAGTGATTCGTCATTACATGAACGGAGATGATGCATATTTTGCTGATTCCTCCTCAATGCAATATTGGCCCGGTTCCTTAAATTCTATGTTTGAAGTAAGTAAGGAGGGTGAAGTAGTGGAATTTCCCACTGATAGTGCATGGTCAAGTAGTAGGATAATATTTAATGCTCAGGGCGGGACTGATAATAGGTCCGTGTCGCAGCTCTCAATGACTGATTTCTTTGATGGAGAGCAACCTTATTTTGATTGTGAAGGGAATGGACATGTTTTCTCTGCCTATGGAAATTTGTCATGCACCGCTAACGATGGACTTTTTGATGACAAAGGATCAGTGCAGCCATTTAATCATTCTCAACCTTGCATTTCAAAAAACAATCAAGCAGTTTGTGTAAAGAATGAAGGTAAAAAAATAATTACATCTGGCAACATTTTCTGCCATTCTGCTGAAGCTTTAGATGAAGCAAGCTGGAGAAAGTTTACTAACAGGGTTGATGACTCATTATCTCATAATGAAGACTCGAAGCATCCATCTGATATTTCACCTTCTATATCAAATCAGGAGTTTGTGGTTAATGGCAAGGATGCTCATTATTATCATCATGATATTAATCTAAATGTTAGTAGTCAATCTTCCCTTGGTGTTGGACATTTGAATTTAACTTCCTCAGAGCAATATATTACCAGTGCTCACCCAATTACTTCAACCAAGATGGAGTTAGGTTGTGTTCGGGATGAAAGAGAGAGTAAGTTGATTCCTTCAAGGAATGTGGGTCTTTCAAAAGTCAGTCCTGAATCTATTCACAGCAATTCATCCGATTGCAGATCCCATATTGATGATGACCCTGATATATGCATTCTTGAAGACATTAGTCAACCTGCCCGCTCAAATCAATCCCTGGTACTTGTAAAGAAGATCTCTAGTTTGCCGAATACTACATGTAGTATGCAGCTTCATAACTCAGGAATGGGGGGTATCAGGCTCAAGGGAAATGATGAGCGGTCAATTTTTCGTGTTGCATTGCAGGTTAGTGCTGCTTGTTTGAGATTGCACTGTTTCTTGGTTTTATGGATTGGTGAATCAATAGAAGAATTTGGATGAACTTCTGGTTATTGCTAGCTTATAGTGCACTGTGCAAATTGGATTTGAAAGAAACTGTCTTTCACTCCTCTCTTGTTACATCTTTATTTAGTTATGTATTGCCTTTCCCCACAAAAGAATTGTCATCCTTTAGGGAGTGCTTGAATGAAATTGTGCCCCTAATATTTCACTGATCTCTTTGAAAGAATTCTATTTCCAAAACATGGTAATTTATTGTTTCTTACTGCCAAATAATCTATTATAGAGTGGTTAAATAAAATACCACTGTTAATAATTTGCCTGCCACTTGATGGAACCACGTTCTGATTAATCCTTTCAAACTTCGTAATGTTCTTTTTGTTGTCGTCTTTCTGGTATGTTTTGCCAGAAGGGGAAAAAAAATAATGCTTTGGAAGAAAGCGAAACTGAAGGCTTGATAAAAGATGACATTGGTTCCTTCCACTATCAAAACTCTGTTTAATGAAGCTGTGACCATGAGTGAAGCGCATTCTTTAGAAGGATTTTGTTTAAAAGAGATTGTTCTTAAACACTTTCCTCTGTTTGGGTTCTGTCACTCTACCCTCTTTGCTTCCTCTTCTTTCAAATAGCAGTAGGGCCTTGCCTTTGGCCTGAGGAGCTTTTGAATGAAAGACTGCTGTATAAACAGTTATATGTGTAATGAAAATTTTCAACTAAAAAAACTTTAGACTTTAGAATCTCTTAAAATTCTTCTTTGTTATTCGATTCTGCATCAAATTGGGTTTCACAGTGTAGGTATCTCTTGGTGAAAGTGTTACGCAAGATGATTTTTAAGCTCCTCTGATACTGATGTGTGTATAAAGCATTGATGTTGCCTTATTTCTGAGCTAAATTGGAGCCCCTTTTCATTGGAATCAATGTTACATGATGTTTAAGTCGCTTTGTTGACCTGATTAATGAGATTGTGGTATGCCTTGCAGGGCCTTTGTCAGCCAAACTCTGAAGTTAGTCCTCCAGATGGTGCTTTGACAGTACCTCTTCTACGACATCAGGTTTGAATTGTCCATAACGTACCTTTCTTCATATTTTACTTTGTGAATGCTGAGTTTTGGTGAAGTTTTGAACTTCAGAGATTGGGCATTAGTATTTGCGTAAGGTGAAAATGTCTCCAATTGAAGATTTGATTTGAAAAGGACATTTTCATATGGTTTATGGCTTTGAATGCCTAAAATGGGCATGACTTTTCTGCAGGAAAGAATGAGCATTGCTCAAATATACTTATCTTGATCAAGTTGGATAAAATTGGACTCAAATAGTAGTTGATATGGTGATTGTTTGCCAACCTCTTTCTTTGAAAAGTGCAATGTTAATTTTGAGACTTTGCTCTTTTCTTTGAAATGTTCGATATTTCCTTAGTATTCATCGATGGAATCAAAGGAGAAACCTTAGACAAAGAGATTATCGTATTTTTCTTGTGGTAGTTTGATTTAAGGTACCATGCTATTTATTAATTATTGTGTAACTGTTGATTTTTAAGTTGAAAATTGCTCTTTCTATGTTGCTTTTCTGATAATCTGTATGTTTGCATAATGATTGCCAAGTTTCTCTTGCTTGTTCATTTGTGAGTGTTATGATTCTGTTCCGGTTCCTTTCTAACATAATCCTTGGACAGAAAATTGCTTTGTCATGGATGACCCACAAGGAGAAAGCTGGCTTAAACTGTTTGGGAGGAATTCTTGCAGATGATCAGGTCAGTTCCATATTCTGAGGTTGTCATACACTAGTTGTACAACTAGTGAATTGCATTTTCATATATACTATTTCTTGCAGGGATTAGGAAAAACTGTGTCAACAATTGCACTTATTCTTAGTGAAAGGCCTTCATCTTCGAAAGCATCTTCTCAAGATATGCGGAAGGTTGAGTTGGAAACACTAAATTTGGATGATGATGAAGAGATGGAACAAGATTCTGATAACAGTCAAGTTATGTTAAATGCTCCTTCAAAGAAAAGCTCTTCTCCATCAGGGCAAGCAAAGGGAAGGCCAGCTGCTGGAACTCTCATTGTGTGCCCCACAAGTGTATTGCGGCAATGGGCAGAGGAGTTACACAGTAAGGTGACGAGCAAAGCTAATCTCACCGTTCTAGTGTACCATGGAAGCAACAGGACAAAGGATCCTTTTGAGTTGGCAAAGTATGATGTTGTCCTTACTACATATTCAATTGTTAGCATGGAGGTCCCAAAGCAGCCTCCTGTTCATGGAGATGAGGATGAGAAAGGGAAGTTGGAAACTGACCATGTTTCATCTCTGGATTTTCCAGAAAGCAGGAAAAGGAAATACCCTCTTAGTTCTAATAAAAAAGGAGTTAAGCACAAGAAGGGGGTAGATGATCTGCTTCTTGATTCTGTTTCCCGACCTCTTGCAAAAGTTGGATGGTTTAGAATTGTTCTGGATGAGGCCCAAAGCATAAAAAACCATAGAACTCAAGTTGCTAGAGCCTGTTGGGGCCTTCGTGCTAAACGTAGATGGTGCTTATCTGGGACTCCAATCCAAAATGCCGTTGATGACCTTTATAGCTATTTTAGATTTCTCAGATATGAACCATATTCTGCTTACAAATCATTCTGTGCTAAAATAAAGTTTCCAATTACTAAAAGTCCAGCGAAAGGGTATCAAAAATTGCAAGCTATCTTGCAGACAGTAATGTTACGTCGCACCAAAGGTACTAAGTGTTCAATTTTTAATGAACTTTAGTTGGTCTTGCAGTGAATGATGTTCCAAATCCAATTTATGTTAAGCTGGTTGTGAAGTTTCCTTGAGGCTGTTATTTGCATGCAACTAAATGTAATCACTTATGATCATTTTTTTTTGTTCTTTGTGCAGGTACCCTTCTTGATGGGAAGCCAATTATTAACTTGCCGCCTAAAGTGGTAGAACTGAAAAAGGTGGAATTCACAAAGGAGGAACGCGACTTCTATTCTAGACTAGAGACCGATTCACGTGCTCAGTTTCAAGTATGGTTTTTTTTAGTCCAATTAAATTTAAAATTTCATTGCAGATCCTTTACATTTTTTGTAGCTTTACAGGATATATACCTAATGGTGCTAATAGTTTTTGTGGTTGTATTACTCGTCCGTGGAAAATTCTGTTTTTCTTTTCTAATTTTGAAATCTATATCAGGAGTATGCAGCTGCAGGGACTGTCAAACAGAACTACGTGAATATCCTGTTGATGCTTTTGCGTCTTCGCCAAGCCTGTGATCATCCTCTTCTGGTCAGGGGCTTTGATTCAAACTCTTCACGGAAATCATCAATTGAGACTGCAAAGAAGCTTCCTCGGGAGAAGCTAACTTTTCTTCTGGGTTGTTTATCATCCTTGGAGCTCTGTGGCATCTGCAATGTATGAAGTTATTTCGGCTTGTTTCTTTAGTCGGTTTCCATCCATTTTGAGAACTGCTTCTCTTTTACAATTTTTCTGGTGATTTATAATTATCTAGGCGCGTTTGTGTCTATTCTTATGGTTTTTAAAGGATGTGAGTGATCAGATAAGGATTCACTCAATGAGGATAGACACGTACTCGTCTGGGTATGTTTTGATGCTTCAGTTTGGGGTCTGCAGAGGGATCATATGGTGTTTTTATGGAGGCATGTTCTGCTTTGCATGATTAACTACCAGATCGTCTCTTTTGCGATAATTTTTCTTTTTTAATTATTCCTTTAATTATTCTTGAACTTTTTAAGTTTTAATTAATCTTCTGTATGCTTATGTTCTATAGGATCCACCAGAAGATGCTGTTGTCACTATTTGCGGTCATGTTTTCTGCAACCAGTGCATCTCTGAACATCTTAATGGTGATGATAATCACTGTCCCACTAAAAATTGCAAAGTTAGACTCAGTACGTCTTCTGTGTTTTCAAATGCCAATTTAAACAATTCTCTCTTTGAGCAGCCTGGTCAGGATAATTCCTTTGATTGTTCTGGTTCTAAAGGTGTTGAGGTAATTGGGCCTTTTTCCAAGGATAATTTGTATGATTCTTCCAAAATTAAGGCTGCCCTTAAGGTCCTTCAGTCACTAGCTAAACCTCAAGATTGTAGACTAAGGACTAGCGACTGTCCAGAAGGTTCCTCTGATCCCCATTCTGTGGATTTACCAAATGGTCTTCCAGATGAAAGAAATCTGGTTATGGGTGAAAGTTTGAATCATTCCTGTAAGTTGCCGGGAGAGAAAGCTATAGTGTTTTCCCAGTGGACAAGGATGTTGGATTTGTTTGAAGCCTGTCTTAAAAGTTCTTCCATCCAATACAGAAGACTTGATGGAACTATGTCAGTTGCTGCTAGGGATAAAGCAGTGAAAGATTTCAACACCCTACCAGAGGTTTTAACGGCATCTATTTTTTTTTTTACCTCTATTATCTTGTATGCCATCATGCGGGAGTGCGAGATTCTCCACTTGGTTACTTATGAAGTTCATTCCTGTTGGCTGTAGGTATCTGTTATGATTATGTCTTTAAAAGCTGCCAGTCTTGGGCTGAACATGGTTGCAGCTTGCCATGTTCTTCTGCTGGATCTTTGGTGGAACCCTACAACTGAAGACCAGGCAATTGATAGAGCACATCGAATTGGGCAGACTCGCCCTGTAACTGTTTTACGATTAACCGTGAAAGATACCGTCGAAGATCGTATTTTAGCTCTTCAGGTAAGCTTTTCAGTTCCCCCCCCCCCTCCTATGCAGGCACGATGCCTTTCTGCTCTTCTCTTTCATTGTTAATACCATAGCTTTTATCACGCTAAAGATTGTATTCGATGATGGATATGGTTACTAGCTGCCCAGAAGCAGCTTTGATGTATCTGATAGTGTTACTGGCATGACAAGTTGACATTCAGTGTTATAATCATGGATAAAGCTATTCGTATGCTATAAAGAAAATTTTGAGCCTGTGGATGGGCGAAGCCTGGCCTGAATGCTTATATTATTATCTAAATAAAAAATTTTAATTAAATATAGTTTAAACCTAAATTTGAAACTGTTTTAAATTTGTGTATCATACATTCAGGCTATGGGCCAGTGGTTGCTCTTTAGATTGTGCTTGTTTAAATGTCCATGGTAAAATGGTTTCCTTGCACCAATGGTAATTCCATGCTTACTTTGACCGAGAAGTTTATTTGTTTAGCCTTAACCCTTTGCTCCTAAAATAAGGGCTTGCTTGTTTTTGTTTTTTGAATTGACAGCAAAAGAAAAGGAAGATGGTTGCATCAGCATTTGGGGAGGATGAAACTGGTGGGCGCCAAACTCGCCTCACAGTCGAAGACCTGGAATACTTGTTCATGGCATGATCTTTCACTTTTTAAAACTACTGCAGTATTTTGCATTCTTAAACTGGCAATGTCTTAGACTTGCATCCCCCAAGGTCGGCACATTGTGTTGGGGTTGGAAACATTGGATCTCCCGCTTCTTCCTGCAGAACCATTTCCCGACTCATCTTCCTTGCCTAGCGGATGCCATTTAGTTAATCCGAGTACCATTTATGGGTTCTTTACTTTTGGACATGAGGCAAGGCTCTTCGAACACGCAATGTGAGTAGTAGGAAAGAATTCTTATAATCCCCTTAGTGTTAGTCACGAAAGGAAAGTTAAAATTTTTTTGTTTACTTTGGCCGTTGATGGTTCTCAACCTTCATCACCCGTGACGTTGTTGTATATGGATCAAGGCAAGTGCCCTTAACAAGTAAAGATAATTGAGTTGGAACTGGTTATTCTTTTAGTTAGAGTTGTAAATGAATAGGTCTCCTATATTATTTTTCAAAAATTCAGATATTGAAATTTGTAGAGCTTCGTTCCTAATTTTGAGTATGCTATATATCCCTTATAGACAGTTCATGCGGTATAATTGTTCTCACTGATTTCCAGCCATGATTATTGCTAGTTGGAACCTTCTACTTTATTTGTGTATTAATTTATTCTTTTTGCCATAAAAAAACAGCGTTGTAAAAATCGGACTCTTCGGTTTAATCCATCTAGTGATCCGAAGGTGAAACCAATTTCACCCCCGATTCAATCTCATTGATTTCACCCAATACCATTTTCACCTGTAATTCAATATCATTGATTTCAGCTTCAATTCAATTATTTAAACATACCCTCGATCGATTTTTTTTTTAAAGTAAATAATAATAAAAAAAAAAAAACCTTCAAAGGAAGTAAATGACATTGGCTTAAACAGCGCAAGAAACAGATGAATAGACTTGAAATGAGGTGCGACCCTTGGTGGACCAGATTTTTTTTTTTTTCATCTAAAATTGGCATCCTAGTCCTTAGAAAGTCCAAATATTTCTGTTTACTGTATTACAAATCCTCAATAACAAACACCAAATATATCAACCCTAAAACGTGATTTCTTTCATTATTAATGTTTCTTTAA
>JAQSVH010000011.1:8161225-8176939 GCA_029448705.1 Adansonia digitata | reverse complement strand
AAGTAAAAATTTGATCGAGTACAATCGATTAGAGACAAACCTTGATAAGGTTGAAGTAATCTAATATTTGAGATCTTCGAGGAAAGCTTGACTTACCTTTTGATTTTGAAGCAGTATTCATTCTGATAGTTTTTTCCTGCTTCATTGCTTTAAACCTGTGAATTACGCAATTATGAATATAGATGCATGATAAATGTGTATGGATTTTTATGATTGGATTTATTCCTTATTTTTCTTATTGCTCATTCATTTTCTTTTTAAATCTTGATTCAACCCATTTCACAAGCCTAAAAATATCTTCAAAAAGCGTGGAGAATCTTTTTGGCGATATAAGGCCAATCCTGAATCTGACATTATTTTTGCAAAATTGATTGTTCCTGTCCTCTAAGGAATTCAGATTATGATGCACCAGCAGTGACTGAAGGAAATAGTATGATTAAGAGTGTGTCGAGGATGTTCCTTATAGCCGTGTGATGCATGAATACCATCTAATGGTTGAAGAAAAGGGATATGATTAGAAATATGAATAACGTCCCTGACCCATGAGAAAACAGAACTTTGTGATGCATAAATACCATCTAGTGATTGAGGAAAAGGGATATGATTAAAAATATGGGCGATGTCCCTGCCCCAAGAAAAAATAAAAATTTACGATACATCAATACCATCTAGTGGTTTAAAAAAAAGGGATATGATTAGAAAATGTGTGGGTGATGTCCCTGCCTCAAGAGAAAACATGATTTTGTGATGCATCAATACCATCTAATGGTTAAAGAAAAGGGTTATGATTGGAAAATGTATGGGTGATGTCCCTGCCCTGAGAGAAAACAAGATTTTGTGATGCATCAACACCATCTAGTGGTTAAGGAAAAGGGATATGATTGGGTGATGTCCCTGCCTTGAGAGAAAACAAGATTTTATGATGGATCAATACCATCTAGTGGTTAAGGAAAAGGATATGATTGGAAAATATGTGGGTGATGTTCCTGCCCTGATCCATATGTGGTTTTTTTGAATGTTGCAAGGATTTCACATTCCCACCAACTTCCTGGCCAGCCGAAACAAAATGATGAACATTTTCTACAAGGTTGAGCTTCTTTCATTGTCAGAATTTTATTTATAATTGTTAGTTATCCACCTTTAATGCCTCCTAGAATGTTTGAAAGAAATTACTTCGTGAACCAAGATTTTCATAATGTTTTGATCTCATTCTAAAGTAACTCAAAGAAATTAGTCTGTTATACATTTTAATCAATCTTTATTTCTTTCAATCGTTAATTTATCATTTAGCAAAATGTTAGCACAATCCAAAGGAAAGTCTAACAGAGGTAGCATTTCAAGGAAAGAAAGTGGATATTGGCTTTTTTTATAAAAAAATGGTAAAATGCCTAAGAAGATATTTACAAGAGTAATGGCAAATGTTGAAGAAAAGGTCTGAACAATTGAACTCAAGTCTTCAAAGATTTCTTTTAAACAGAGCATCTCCTTCTGCGTAGACCTATCTTTTAAAGATGTATTTGACCATATCATGCCCACGATTTGATTACTTCTTTCTTTGCTTAAGCTGCCCTTTCGAGTTTTTAGCTTGAAGCCATCCCCTTATGTCACCTTTAATCAAATGCCCTATTCGGGTTTTCATCTAACTTTTTATTTTTTTTTGTTTTGCATATTTTTTTATTTGTTCTTTGTTGTTTTTTCTTTTGTTCTTTTTTTTAAACATAGTATTTTTTTACACTATCTGCATAGATCGGATTTAGCAAGACATCTCCATCCATTGCGACAAGGATTAATACGCCTCTTGAGAATACCTTGTGAACCATATAGGGCCCCTTCTAATTGGGTGCCCATTTGCCACGTGGATTTTTCTATATCGGGAGGATTTTCTTTAGTACCAGTTCTCCTTCATGAAATTGTCTTGTACAAATTTTATCATGGGCCTTCATTGTCCTTTTCTGGTACATTTCCCCATGCTGGATTGCTTTTAATCTCTTTTCTTCAATAAAGTTCAATTGTTCATAACGATCTTGTGCCCATTCAGCTTTTTCCAATTTGGTCTCCATTAATATTCGAAGCAATGGGATTTCAACTTTAATTGGTAGTACTGCCTTCGTGCCATACACCAACGAGTAAAGTGTTGCCCTAGTTAAGGTCTGTACTGAGGTTTGATAAGCAAGAAAAGTGAACAGAAGCTTTTGGTGCCAATCTTCATAAGTCTCCACCATTTTTCCCACAATCTTCTTAATATTTTTGTTGGCAGTTTCCATGGCCCTATTCATCTTCGGATGATATGTGACTAAATTATGATGGGAGATTTTAAGCTGGGTACAAACCTTTGTCATTAATTTATTATTCAAGTTGGAGGCATTATCCATTATAATTATTTTAGGGACCCCGAATCTACAAATGATGTTGGCTTTTAGGAATTTAATCACCACTAATCTTGTGATGTTTGTAAAAGAAGCGGCTTTCACCCATTTAGTGAAATAATCAATGGCCACCAAGATGAAACAATACTGATTTGATGCTGCAGGAGTAATTGGTCCAATGACATCCATACCCCATATGGAAAACGACCATGGCGCGGTTATGACATGTAACGGTGAGGGTGGTACATCAATCTTGTTGGCATTGATTTGACACTTATGGCATTTTCGGGCATACTTGATACAGTCACTCTTCATAGTTGTCCAGAAGTAGCCTAATCGCATGATTTGTTTTGCCATCTTGTTTCTGTTGGCATGAATCCCACAAATCCCTTCATGTACTTCTTCTATTATCTTCTTTGCTTATAAAACATCGACACACCTTAGTACTGTTTGGTCGAAGCTTTTCTTATAAAGATCTCTCCGTCCAAGACAAAATTCAATGCCAGCCTTCTTAAGGTTCTCTTATCAGTTTCTGAGGCATTTGGTGGATATACTGCGTCCTTCAAATATTTTCTAATATCGTGATACCATAGAAGGCCATCCGCCTCAATCTCGATGTTATGGTAGTATGCAGGGAATCCATAAATACTTATGTCAATAAGCATTACCTCCTGGCCCTTGTTTATTTTAAACATTGAGGCCAATGTGGCTAGAGCATTCGTCATTTGATTGTCATCATGGAACAGATGAATGAAGTCTACTTCTTCAAATTCTTCCAGTAATTTTAGAATTAATTTTTTATATTACTACAACCTTGGGTCTCGCGTTTCCCATTCTCCACGTAATTGATAAATTAACAAGGCTGAATCTCCGTAGACTTTCAATACCTGGGCCTTCCTTTTTATTACTGCTCGTAGTCCTATAATACATGCCTCATACTCTGCCACATTATTGGTGCAATAAAAAATTATCCGAGCTATAAAAGGGTAATAATCCCCTTTTGGAGATATTAAAATTACGCTGATTCCATGCCTAATGCATTTGATGCTCCATCAAAATACATTTTCCACATAGATTCTTCCAATAACTATTTTTCTTCTTCAACAATAATATTCATTAAGTCCTCATCCGGGAATTCGAAATCCAATGGCTGATAATCGTCAAGCGCCCGGCTTGCTAAGAATTTAGTAATGGCGCTACCTTTGATTGCCTTTTGGCTTACATAAATGATATCAAATTCGGATAGTAGTACTTGCCACCTACCTATCCTTCATGACAAAGATGGCACTTCAAACAGGTATTTAATTAGGTCTATATCGGTGAACAGCCGTGTAACATGATACAACATGTACCGTTGGTAATAGATTAGAGCACAACATATCTTTTCTATATGGAAATAATTTACCTCATAATCTAAAAAGTTTTTACTGAGATAATAGATTGCCTGCTCTTTCTTTCTAGTCTTATCATGCTACCCTAACACACAGACCATGGATCTTTTGAATACTGACAAATACAAGATCAAATGTCATCTTAGAACAAGCGGTACCAATACCGGTGGATTGGAGAGATATTGCTTAACTTTCTTGAAAGCATCTTGCATTCACTATCCCATTCACCAGGATTTTATTTTCGCAAAAGTAAAAAAATCAGATCACAGTTATCTGTGAGTTGAGATATGAATCTAACTATGTAATTTAATCTCCCCAAGAAACTTCTTACTTCTTTTGGTGTGCGTGGGGATGGCAATACCTATATAGCTTTGATCTTATCCGGATCAACCTTAATTCCTCTTTTGCTTACAACAAAACCCAATAATTTTCCAGACCTAGCTCCAAATGTATATTTTGCTGGGTTCAACTTTAACTGATATTTTCTTAGCCTTTCAAACAACTTTCACAGATCCGCTACGTGACTTTCTTCTTGAAGGGATGTAGCAATCATGTCATTAACGTACACTTCAATTTCCTTATGCATCATGTCATGGAATAGGTAACCTTTGCCTTTTAGTAAGTTGCTCCCACATTTTTCAACCCAAGTGGCATTACTTTGTAACAAAATGTTCCCCACATCGTGACAAATGTGGTATTCCCCATATCCTCCAGTGCCATTTTAATTTGGTTATACCCTGAAAATCCATCCATGAAGGAAAATAAACGGTTCATCATGGTATTATTAACCAGGGTGTCTATATGAGGGAGGGGAAAATTATCTTTTGGGCTTGCTCGATTGAGGTCCCGGTAATCTACACACATTCTAACTCTTCCATCTTTTTTAGAACTGGGATAATGTTTGCAACCCACTCCAGATATTTTGCCACCTTCAAAAATCTAGATTTAAACTGCTTCTTAACCTCCTCTTTTATCTTTAAAAGCATCTCCAGTTTCATTTTCCTTAGTTTATATTGAACTGGTTTGCATTTTGGCTTCAAGGGCAATTTGTGAACCATAATCTTTGCATCCACTCCTGGCATGTCCTGATAAGACCACGCAAAGATATCTCAAAATTCATGCAACAGATTTATCAAATCTTCTTGGGTGAAAGCTTTTATGGCGATTCCTATTCTGATCTCCCTCTTATCATTCACATTCTCCCTTAAATTAATCATCTCAATGGGCTCTTCGTAAGGTATTGTGCATTCATCTTCTCATTCAATTATTTTTAACAAATCAGGAGGCAAGATATGATCATCGATATCTTCTCTAAGATCAACCTCGTTCAAGCTAATAGTCTATTCAAAATTAACCTTTGGATCTTGATCAAATTTATTTGTTTCTCTACGAAGGCAAAAGCAAAATAGAAATGGGTAAAAGAATGAGATGTTGAGATAAGAAATCATAAAAGAAACGATAGTAAAAAAAAAAAAACCAAGAAAGATTATATAAGAGAGGATTACGTGCATTTCATTTTCGCTGATGATGAATTAACATTAAAAGTTTTTACAAAAGGATTTATAGATGACAAAGTTCATTTCTTAATTATTACTTTGGGATTGGCCTAGACACTACGCTTCTCTCAACACACGTCCAATTCCTTAAAACATATCCAGGAGGCATGGGCAAATCCCATGATCCTCGGTGACCTCTTCGTTATCCCTTCCAATGACAGTCACATGATGCTTTTCGAAGGCTTTGTTGATCACCAGAACAATGTTCTTAATTTTTTTATCTTCATTTCCCGGATTAACTCCTCTATGGTAGAAAATTTCCTCCAACGAAGGATAAGGAGTTGATTTCTGGCTTGACTGTCGGCCAACACCCAAAGATGGTTGTTTTTCTGGCATTCTTTTTTTGAATTTCTTCTTCTGAACTTTTTTTGGCTCAAAGCCTAATCCATATTTGCCTTTCTTACCACTAATATCAATGGCTTGGCTAATTCCTTATAATTGTCTCCCGAATCCTTTTTTGGCTAATACTCATTTCCCCACTATTAACTTGAGGCCCATACGCGTGCTCTTTGATAGCCTTGGTTAGGGATGACTGACCCTTTTGACATAAAAGTCACATTGATAATTTCAAAAAACCTAAAAGAGCACTCTTCAACTTCGGTATCTACTTCAACATGAGGGGCTTCCGTAAAAGTCATGGCCACAATGTCATCCTCCCCGGATAGGCTAATCAGCTTCTCATCAACTATGAATTTAACTTTTTGGTGTAAGGAAAATGGAAATTGCCCTAGTGAGATGAATCCATGGTCACCTTAATAAATAATTGTATGCTGGAGCGATATGTATAACGTGGAACTTAATTTCAAATGGGCAAGCACTAATTTTTAGAGTCACTAAAATAGATCCTTTGATGTCCCTTCTATCAAAGCCCTGACAATTGCATGGCTTTGTTTGATTTGGTTAACATCTATAGGCAGCCGTGACAATGTACTCCATGGCATGACATTTAGAGCCGATCCATTGTCGATAAAGACCTTAGGTCGTATGGTCCCTTTGCACCGAGTCGTGATATAGAGGGCTTTTGCTGAAGTATTACCTTCTGGCAGAATTTCATCCTCACTAAATTATATGAAGTTGTCAGTGATAATATTGTTTACCAAGCGGTTGAGTTTATTAACAGTAATTTCTTAAGGGGTATAGGCTTGATTTACTACTTTCAACAAAGCATTCCGATGAAGTTTAAAACTGAGCAATAGAGTTAGTAAGGAGATCTTTGTTGGTTGCTGCTTTAATTGCTCTACGACACTATATTCGCTGTGCTTGATGTACTTTGGGAATTCAACTGCATCTTTTTCCTTTACTGGTTCTTATACTTCTACTGGGCTATCTTCGGTCATTGTTACTTTTCCATATACTTGTCCTTTTGACTTGGTCTTCACATTGGCCTCAGTGGTTTTTGGGCCGTAGATGTGACCACTCCTTGTCACATGGCTCACCCCAGTTATGTCGATAGCAGCCAGTTTACTTGTAACAACCTCTGAAGTTATTATCCCACTATCATACTTTCACGGTACTTACTTGCTATTCTGATGCGAGAATGGAATTGGTGCTCTTATAATGAGCCTAGAAGTGACCTTAATTCCAAGTAATGTGATCTTAAGTTGATTTCTATGAATGATAAAATGCGAACAACCCTGTAGGGCAACTGTGTTGATCCTTCACCAACCATGTTAAATGATTTTTCTTCCTCTAGTCTAACCTCTTCAAAGAATTCAATTTGACCATTGTCCATCATTCGCTGGATTATGGTTAAAAATTCTCTGCAAGTTTGCTAAGTGTGTACTGATCTCTTGTGGAATTTGTAGAAGTTAGCACCAAGATCATATTGACCTCTGATACTTCCATAATCTTGACCAAGGATCCCTCTTTTAGTCAGGATTGCCCATACCTCTTCCATAGAAGTTTTAACTTCTTAGGCTTTTGACTTTCTCCATCTTCTTTCTTCAACAATCAAGGCATTAATCTTAGGTTCAGTGTGATCTGGTAAGGGATTTGTTACCATATTAGGTGCTGGGCCATTATTAATTTGAAAAGCACTTCTCTCAAGAAGATTTTGAACCTTTTGCTTAAAAGTTATACAGTTTTCGATCGAATGGCCTGCTACCGCATGATACTCATAGTGTAAACTTGGGTTATACCAACTAGGGTAATTTCCTTCATATGGTTTAGTGAAAATTGGTGCTACTAGCCTTGCTTCTGAAAGTTTGTCAAACATTTCCTTATATGAATAAGGAAAAAGGTCAAAATAGGGTTTGGTTTAATTGGTTCTTTGAGGTTGTGTATTGTTGTTGTGCTTGGCTAGTTTTAGAGCGGTATGTTTGGAATGTTAGCTTGTACAGTTATTAAAATAGGTGCTCGAGGTGTATTGTATAGATAAGTGTTTTGGGGCACTTGTTTTGGATTTTGATAATTGGGGTGAGGTCTTAAATGGTATAGCTGGTTCACATAACCGACTGATGGTGTTTCATCTTTCTTTTTTACTGGTCTTAGCTTCTTTGCAATGGAAGACTCTCTTGAGGTAAGCTTCCCGGCCTTAATGGCCGATTCAATCATTTCCCCAGAGATTACAAGATCAGAGAAATTTTTTGTTGCGTTCCCTACCAGTTTATCATAATAGGGAGGACGTAAGATGCCTACAAATAGCATGGTGGTTTCTTTCTCAGGGGTTGGACTTGAGATGCCACATCCCTCCATCTTTGAGCATACTCTTTAAAAGACTCGGCAGGCTTCTTATCCATATTTTGAAAGGTTAATTTATCTGGCACCCATTCAGCCATATGCTTGTACTGTTGTAGGAATGCATGAGCTTTATCCGACCAGCATTGAATTTGACTGCTCGTCAAACTGTTATACCAATTCAGCGCCGATCCAGTTAAACTTTCTTGAAAGCGGTGAATAAGAAGCTTATCATCGTGAGAATAACCGGCCATCTTTCGAATGAACATCTTAATGTGAGCTTGCGAAGAAGTGGTGCCCTTATATTTTTCAAATTCAGGCATTTTAAATTTTGGCAGCAAGATTAGGTCAGAAACTAGGCTAAGATCTTCCACATCTACGCTAGTGCAAAATTCATCTTTTTCTATGACTTTTAATCTTCTTTCTAAAAGCTGTAATTTTTTTTCTTGATCTTTATTTCAGTTTTGGCTTTTTACCGTTATCATTCTACTGTTTCAATAGTATCAGGAATTGTTATCTCCTGTCGTGTAGCTCTAGTATCAACCCCTTGTGAGAGAATGTCAGGATTAATAATAATGACTAGAGTTGGTGTAACTCCGGGAGTATTTTGTTACATAGTTGGCATGTTCAAAATTTGAGTTTCTTGTGCAAGTGTTTGTTGTGTTTTAGGTTGGACCCCTCCGGATGAGCCAACAAGAGTTGGACCAATTTCGGACAGGCACGCCGACTCTCTTGGCAATAGTAATTCCATCAATCTAGTGATTTGAGCTTGCATTTCTTCCTGCCTTTTCATCATATTCTCTTGGGATTGATGTTGGCTTTCTTCAAGCCTTTCCAATCTCGCTAACTGATCCTCCGCCATTTTCTTTGCTCTGAATCTTGTGTAATAATGATGAGTAAGTGGCTGTTCAATAGGTCTCTCCTTATTAGCAATGTTTAAAACCTTAAAAAGAGAATTCTAGATTTTATTAAATTATGAATTTATTGATGAATGAATGAATGAATTTATGTATGTATGATGCAAATGTATGATATGAATGTATAAATATACTCGTAGGAACGCTTGCTTTAACAAAAGATTTCAGAATCATAAATTTCCATTAACTTTGAAAAAGGTTACACATTATCTATCATGTTAGGATTACATCCAAGGAAAGTTTTGATCTAGTCATATTTTTGTTTTGCTTGTTCTAGAAACGTAAGTACAGCAGGACCAAATTCACCAACTGGATTAATTTGGCTTTTCAGAACATAGGTTTGCTCAACCATATGTCTTGCTTGGATGATCTCCGAGTGAATCTGCTGTGTAAGGTGATCAATGTAGAATTACCGACCTAAAGAGTTACCTTTCCATTTATTAGACCCATATTCGACCCGAGACAGCTTATTATCCCATGATATGTACATTTCTTGATAAGCTTATGCCTAGGCATCAATATCACGTTGTTTTTGAAGTAAAAATTGTCCCATTTCCTTTACAGTCATAGCAAGAGCTTCCCATTCCTGGATCAACCTGGCCATTCTTTCTTGCTCTGCACCCAAATTAATCCTGAGCTATTCATTCTTTTCTACAGATCTCTTTAAGCGAGCACGGGTGTCAGCATGTGCTTTTTTCTCCCGTTCTAAAGTAGCCAGTTTAGCTTCTCTTTCTAAGGCCCTAGTTTTCCACACCTCTAATTTTTGGCGAAGTTTGTGCATCTCATCTGATGTCTTATTGGAAGATTTGCTTAAACTTCTAGATATGCCGGCAAGTCTCATCTTTTTATTCTGCTCGATCCAATCTTGTTTCATTAAGTTGTATTGTTCTTCCATTTTCTTGGCGTCTTTTTCCTTGGCCTCCATTTTCATCTTTAAGTACATAATTTCTTCCTAAAAAGCTTGGTTTTCTGCGGCCAATCTTTTTTCGATCTCTCTCAACTTCTTGCTTTATCAACTCCACTTCTAAAGGCATTATAGGTTGAGGTTGTATGGACACTCGAGGATTAGATCCATCTGTACTCGGGATGATTAAATTACATCTCGAATACGCCTCCAAGCATTATACCCAGGAGTAATTTGATCCACATAACCACTTATCCCTAATTCATACCTTGTTTTCCAAGCAGGGCTGTTGACTGAAGTGGACTCCTATAACCTTCCCTAGAATAGTCTAATTCTGTGCTTGCCAACCCAGCAGTGATAGGAATAAATTGTTGCAATCTATACTGTTGTCTAACTAAAAGCAGTGCATATCCTACGGTTCCCCATAAACCGAGCAAAGGCACAAAAAGTAACTGACCACATCGGTATAGAAAAGATTTAGGTGTGAACCAAGGAGCTTGCCATGTTATATCTGCAGAAGCCAAAATTTTCAAAGTTTCCACCCATTGATTTTTTATCCTAAACCATGCCAACGTTTCTTGATGAACTCTTGCAGAGGAACGAAATGCGAGAAGTATGGCTTTACTTTAACAGCACCTTCCCCCCGAAAATGACTCCGAGCCCAAATGTACAGTAACAATGCACTCCCAAAAAACCTACCTTGACCTAATTTTTTACATGCATTGAGAGCGTGGATAATTTCAGCTAGAATTGTGGGAGCAGGATGGACATTCCTTTTTAACCGCTCAAAGAGGTCTAATACGGCTACTTTGATGTGCCCGAGTATCCTTGGAAAATGCACTAGCCCATAAATAGCCAGAGCATAAGCATCAAGAGCTTTCTCCCTATCTGAATGCTCCCTGATGTATTCCTTCTAAAACTGCCACGAGATAATACTCGTATTAGCTTTATGCTCGATATGATGTAATGTTGATTGGGGTGCTAAATCAAGAATCTGTCCTGACTTCTTTTGGAGACTCGCCAAGTTACATTCTTTACAATAGATAGGTCTTGACTCTAAAGGCCCTAACCCTAATACAAATGCAATATCCTCAATTGTAGGGGTCAAATCATACTGACCAAATGAAAAACATCTGTAAGAAGGATCCCAGAATCGATCAAAGCACGAATCAATTGTTCATCTATTATTATTCTAAGGAGAAGAGCGATATGTCCATACTTTTCAATAAACTGAGCCTTCCTCACATCGCTCCAACCATCCTATATACTAGCTAAGTCTGTCAAACATCTAAATGCATAATTTGCAATAATCTTGGCACAAATTCTCTAGCTGGACAATCCCCTCATTCCTTTTGATTTGATTCTGACTCAGTGCGAACTTCCTCGAATGTCTTTGAAATAACTACCGTGTACACTCGTTCACCGATAAAGTCTAATGAAAATTAAACTAAGCTGAAATTCAAATTTAAAGCGAGCATCCCTGTATGCATATGAGATGAAAGATGCACAAAAAAAGAAAAGAAAAAAACTGAGTTAATATCCTTAGGAAATACTGAATTCAAATAAAACTTTAAAATAATAAAAGTCACAAATTATTCACAGTAAACAGAAATCGTAAATTATTTGAACAAGATATTAAAAGTATTGAAAATGAAAAGGGAAAAATAACTTTGTCCCTTCATTTGTCCTTAATTTTGATGACACCTAAAATTTGGCATAGTTTTGACTGGGAGGTTAGTATGGTTCACTATATGCGACTTATGTCAGACTTCTAATTAGGTTCTCAAATCCCTCGAGCCAAGGGCTAGTGAGGTACATTATCCTTATCCATCATGGATTCATGTCAGAATAGGTTTGATTCAAGTGGGCATGTCTTCCATGTCCGTAACAAGGCTAACACCTCGGGCAGACGTAGGAATCTACACCCGGTAGGTTTTTCACTAGCCCAAACAGAGGCTAACACCTCAGAAGGCAAAGCTACTTCACCTTACCTAGCATATTGGGTACTTATGTCCTCTCTATATTTGACAGAGGAGAAACTACTACACAACGTGCATAGTGTGTGTGAAGGGACAAATTTATGATATATCATATAAAAATGAAACCCACTATCCTAATCCCAAAAAAGACAAAAGCAAACACAAGCAGATGAGCATAAAAATTAACATTAATATAACGCAAAAAAAATTTAAGGGTTAAAAATTAAATACCAATTGAAACCAAATTAATTGAAATCTAGTTAAAACATAATTAATTTTAGGCCTGACTCTTTAGATGTTCCCAGCGGAGTCGCCAAGCTGTCACAGCATGGCTCGGATATGAATCTTGACTAGCCCGACTTAAAATGGCATTCGCTCCTATATTTGTTAACTTTATCTTATATTCTATTATTTCTATAAGCCGTATCATTATCATCATTTTCTCATTTTGGGGACTGAGTGATCGAGATAAATCATTCACTTGATTTAACCCTAAATAGTCATTACGAAATAACTATTTATTTGGAGTTGCCACCAATCTATTTAGGCTAAGTGAGATTGGTCACCTATCAAAGTGTATATTTTGAGGGTTACGAAACCCTAAATACTAATTCTGAGGCTTACCACCATGCCAGAGATCATATAAAAGGATTCGAGAGTCGGTTACAATCATAAGTAAGGATCGACCCTTTCATGATGCCCAAAAATCAGTACCTTATTAATCATGTGTTAACTTAAATTTTAATTTTTATTCGGTTTCAACATTGGATGTTTAATTATAATTCCTATAGTATTTCATTATGAAAGTTTATTATTTTGAGAAAGTTGGGTTTTAATGTTCCTAGAAATTAAAAAATTATTCATACACTCTCCAAGAATCAGGTGGGCACGAATTCTCAATGATATCTCATCGGAGAACCATACGGAATATGAAAGGTTTTATTTTGTTTTAAAACTGAAAAATCTCGATTTCTTATTTGAAAAGGTTATCTCGTTATTAAAATAATCCGTAAAATTCCTCACATATGCTGGTAGGAATCCTACATATCAATTTAATTTGGAGACACTGCCTTATTTATAAAAATAATTTTGTTATATATAAAAAAATACTGATTCTATGACCCAAGAATGACATAATATGATGGACATGTTCTTAATGTGTACTTCCGATGTGAAAGTGTCTTTGCGTTCACATAAGATGTGATTCAAATACAAAGTTATGAAAATATCCTTAGGGTATACCTTCGACATGAAAGTATCCCGATAACCCTAATGGGTCTTAAGATGATCTTGAAGGCTAAACCAATCATAAAAATTCACCTTTGGTGTAAAAGCATCCGGGTGAGCAAAATGACCAAGATGCCCCTAGAGTATACCTACGACATGAAAGTATCTCGGTAACCCTAATGGGCCTTAAAATGATCTTGGTAGTCTAAACCAATCCTAAAAATTCACCTTCGGCGCAAAAGCATCCCGATGAGGAAAATGACCAAAATACCGTTAGGGTATACTTTCGACATGAAAGTATCTCGGTAACCTTAATGGGTATTAAGATGATCTTGGAAAACTAAACAAATCCTAAAAATTCACCTTCGATGTAAAAGCATCTCGGTGAGCAAAATGACCAAAATGCCCTTCGGGTATACCTTCGACATGAAAGTACCCTAATAACCGTAATGACCTTAAACTGATCTTGGTAGGCTAAACCAAACCTAAAAATTCACCTTCGACGTAAAAGCATCCCGATGAGCAAAATGACCAAAATGCCCTTAGGGTATACCTTCAACATGAAAGTACCCCGGTAACCCTAATCGGCCCTAAAATGACCTTAAAAGGCTAAAAGAATCCTAAACGTGACCTTTGGCATAAAAGCAACCCGGTGAGAAAAATTACGAAAATGCACCTGGGATATACCTTCGATATGAAAATATCCTGATACCCCTAATGGACAGTAAAATGACCTTAACAGGCTAAAGTAGTCTTAAAATGCTCACCTCTCAATGAGCAAAATTACCAAAATGCCTTTAAGTTTTTAAAAATTACATTCCGTATTCTTTGAAAAACCAAAAAATATGAAAAGTTTTGAATATTTCTACACCCCTATGGAATGCCATAGGAATAATAGAAATTTTTAAAACCAATAAAATGACTATTTTACCCCTTTAATATAAAAATTTGCTATTTATTCCCTACACTTTTTTAGAACTTCATTTTAGTCCCTGCATAATAAAGTAACCTAAAAATTATAAAAATCGTATGAAATTATGTATGAAAATGCAGTCAATATATCAACAAAGATTTGGCCAAATACCTTGCCCTAACCAAAAAAAATTTTTAATTTGGAAAGTAACTCTTAAACTTTGTAAAATTATATTTTAACCCCTGTATGGTAAAATACCACAAACAAATCATTAAAAATCATTAAAACCAGCAAAGAATCAACATAAATATCATGGTAAAGATATGCAAGAAGGTTCGGCCAAGCACTTTTGACCAAAAAATGAAAATTTTCATTATTCCAAACTAGCCCCTAAACTTTAAAAAATTACAAAATGCCCCTTAAAATGTGAAAAATACCTAAAGCATTATATGAGATACCACAAAATCAATTTCTAAATTATCCACGAAACTTTCAGTCAAACCTTTTGACCAAAAAGCAAAATTTTCTATTATTTGCAAACTAGTCCCTAAACTTTAAGAAATTATAAAGTGCACCTTAAAATGTGAAATATACCTAAAGCATGATATGAGATACCACAAAATCAGTTTCCAAGTTGTCCATGAAACTTTCAGTCAAACCCTTTGACCAAAAAGCAAAATTTTCTATTATTTGCAACCTAGTCCCTAAACTTTCCCAAAATTTGCAAATTGATCCAAACATGATTAAAACGTAAAATCAGGCTTCAAATGAATCAAAATACTGAAGAAAAGTCTCATAGAAAGTCACAAGCCATATTCAGCCACTTCTTTTTGGTTCCTAGGATATATTTTCCATATTTACGCAAAAATCCTTAAACTATTTATATTTATGAAATGACCCTAAAACTAAAAAATATATACTTTAACTTGATAAATGGCATAAAATGCACCCCTAAAGGTACCAGTATGCTTTGGTTAAACATGCAGGTATAAAAAAATTTTTATGATTTTTTTTATTTATTATTTTTCAAATTAGCCCTTAAACTTTTTATATTTACAAAATGACCCCAAAAAATACAAGTATGAATTTCGGCCAACATCCAAACAAATCTGCCTATCAATGTTTTCAAACTTGATAATCACATATTCCTATTTTATTTAACATAAATTAACATCATTATGTGATAAAACTACAAAAACAAGTATATAAACACATGGTTTCACTATAATAACAAGAAAATACTAAAAGAAATAAAATATATGGACATGCATATGACAAACGCAACACCATCAACATAACCATGATTCATAAAAAATAACAAGAAGATGAAAGAAAAATAAAAAATAAAAATAAAAATCAAAGGAGTTAGTTCATGGCCATTATGCGTAGTCTTTCAACATGGAAAAAAAATCCATGAACTTAAACATATTTTGGCTCACCAAAGAGAAGAAAATGTATGGAATAAACAGAAATACAAAGATCAAAATAGAGATTTTTACCTTAACAAAGCTAAAAAAATTTCTTGTATTTTTCTTTCTTTCTTTTTTTTCTTTTTCTTCTTTTTGGTGAAATAGCATCCTCCCCTCTTTATAGAGGGGAGGATTCAACCAAGGAAGATGAAAATCCGCCTTGGCCGAAAGTTTCCATCAAATCTCATCATTTTCTTTTTTTTTTTTTTGAGCTTACTTGTTAGGTTAGAGAAAAATATATGTTGTCATAAGCCCATGCTTTTTCATCTTTTCATACAAGCCACCCTACCTATTGTCATGATTATGCTAATTTAGG
>JAQSVH010000011.1:8148292-8161125 GCA_029448705.1 Adansonia digitata | reverse complement strand
ATATATTATAATTTTTTTTAATTTAATGCAAAAGATGTTTCAACTCACTATCAAACAAAAAAAAAAAAGAAGAATTTTAAGCTTTTTAAAAATAGCTCTTTAAGTCCTAACACTCAAAAATATTAGGTAGTATAAAATATAAATAGATAATTTTTTTTGAGCAGGTCAAATATAAATATCAAATTAATTTGTAATTTTTATGTATGCCAACTTCTTTAAAATGTATAATATCCGCGCATATATATGTAGTATAGATATATATGTATATATATGTAGTGTAGAATTTAGTTTTAAATTGAATCAAAATGACCAACGATCTAAAATATAAGACGAATTAACACATGATATAAACGTAACATGAAAGATAATATGAACATGATATAAATATATAAATGTGTCAAAATTACATAAATGAATAATTAACGTATAAAATTTTTTATATAAATTTATAATATTTTAAATATACAAAAAATAATACGAACACTACATATATAAAAAATAATAAAAACAAAACATGACAAAATAATTGAACACGACACAAATAGATGAATGTATAAAAATAAAATAAAATAACTCGAATATATTAACACGTAAAAATGTATAATATTTTAAACATTCAAAAAAATAGGAACATAAACAAAAATTATTTTTTTTCTCTCTCTCCTTCTCTATTTTTTTTTCCTTTTTCCTTTTCTTCTCCCTTTTCTGTCTTTCTCTCACTACCATGAATGAAAAAACACATGTTATATATATAAAAAAAATAAAAGGAAAAGACAAAAGAATTTAAAGGGTTTAAAACCAAAATGATAAAAAAAATCAAAATAACAAATATATCCATAGCACATCTTAAAAATATCACTATTGTCCTAAAAGACTCAAAATTTATAATATGTATGTATATATGTATAGATGTATAGATAATTAATAAGGATATAATTATTATTTTATTTAAAATTTATTTAGTAAATATAATTCAAGGATTAATATTTTTCTATCAAATCCCCAGAAAATAATTGTGCATTTTTAAAATGCAGAAGGTAGATATATTTTCTATTAAAACTATAAGGATTTGTGTAGCTTATACATTATTAAATACTTTTTAAATTAGGGTGTGTTTGATGGGTCGGGCTTCCTTTTATTACTTTTCCATCAATTACTATCTAATACAATATTAATCGTCATCCAAAATTTTATTTTAATTTAATTTTGATAATTTATAAATGAGTTCTATAGATATAAATAGTATTAATAAATATATTAAAAAAATAAACAAAAATTATGGATGAGAGCTTAACTCGTGTTTGATAAAGTATTAAAAAAATTTCAATGAGTTAATTTTTTTCAATGTATTTGATAACTTGTATTAAGTGTTACTTAACAAAAAATTTTAAATAAAATAGTGTTGAATATGATAAATAAGTGGATAGCTACTTATCGCTTAATCTAGAATAGATTAAGTTAATTTTATTTTTTTAAAATTATATTTAAACAAAATTACCTCTTTTATTAATTTCAATAGATAAAATATTTGAATTGAACTTTTAATTTTTATCTAAGATTATCTAAAATAGTATAAAATATTATTAAAATTAATAATTTTCAAGATTCAATATTCACTACTATCAAATAATATTTAATACTTAATTTTCAATAATACATTAAATACTTTTTACAATACAAATTCATTAGTTATAAATTTAGTACTTAATTTTTTAAAAATTAATTCAGTACTTAATTTTTAACAAATTCATTAATTATAAATTTAATATTAAAAATTCAGTAATTAATTTTTTAACAATTAATTTTTTCAATTTATCAAACATACCCCTAATATTTTGGATTATTCAAAGGCTTAAGCCCATAGTTAAGGCCCAGGGAAAGCAAAAGTTGAAGATTTTCCAATCCAAAGTTCCAACTGCCAAGCACCTGACCTGACCCTAAATCTCACACTTTGCATGACCAAACTACCCTCTCATTTTTCCTTTTTATCGGGGGGTAATTTCGCTACATTTGTTGTCCTAAAATTAGGACCAAACCGGACCGAAATCAAAATCCCACCCGACCCACATCTCTCTCTCTATCGTATTTGTTAAAACCAGCCTCTTCTTTTCTCTCAGCTCACCATTCAAGAAAGAGAGCTCTTCATTTCGTTTCAAAATCTTGAATTCTCGAAAATTGTTCTCTTTCTTTGCCCAAAATACCCTTACCTGTCTTTTCAATGCCAAATCCAAGGTAACGCCGCCAGACAGAAAACGCAGACTCTCGAGCCATGATCGTTCGAACCTACGGTCGCCGCAACCGTGGTTTAACCAGGACATTCTCCGACTCCCTGAACGACGACGTCTCCGACTCCCCTCCCTTGTCCCAAGAGACGGTGCCGTCTCAAGACATCTACAACTTCCCTTTTACTGCCACTCAGGAATCCTCTTCCTTCTGGCCATCCTCTCAAGATTTCAAATACGACGACGACAACAATAACCGAATAACGTCCGTTAAAGCAACCCGAAGTGGCTTTGAATTTGACGATTCGAGGAATGGCTGCGTGAGAAGATCCAAGAAACAGAAGCAAAGCCAGGGCAAGAACGAGGTAGGGTACTCTTCTACGCCCTGGATTCCGCCTACTTCGAGTCTGATGGAGGCTCAAGAATTCGGGGAAATGATGGAGCACGTTGACGAGGTTAATTTCGCGCTTGATGGGTTGAAGAGAGGCCAGCCAGTGAGGATCAGAAGAGCGAGTCTTTTGTCTTTGCTTTCAATTTCCGCCACGGCCCAAAAGAGGAGACTTTTGAGAACTCATGGGTGTGTTAAATTCTTGTTGGGTTTTTAGTTTTAAGGTTCTTTGGTTGAAATTTATTGATAAAGGCATCTGGGTAGTGTTAATTTTGGGTGGATTTTTTAAATTTGAATGTAGATTCGTTTATGGAAATAATTTGATTGATTCAAACGGATTAAGGTGCGTTTTGCTTCTTTTTGACCTTTTGTTTAGGCTCTTAGGGATATACGGATCAGTTATTTTTGGAAGAGTGTGAAGATTTAAATTCCCTTCACTTTACTCTAGACTTTAAGCATATTTGAAATTTTGAATTCCCTTCCGAGACTCTCTAGACCCTTAAGTATATTTGGCCTTTTCGATGTAGTGAAAGCTAAATGTATCAAAGGTTTTGGGTCTTTGATGAAGGGCTACTTTATTAGAAAATTTTAAAGATGGTTGGCGGTTTTTCATTCTTAAGACTAGAAACAAGTTTGTGATGATAGATAGTTTTCTCATTCTATTTTGGGGGCTATGTAAGTTATTGATGTTTTTGATCGTTTGTGGATGAAATTTGACTTTGAAATTAATTTAAACTTGTCCTTTGGTTGTTAATTTATGAATCTAGTAGTATTAAGAATGTTAATTCCGTTATGTTTTTACTACATTTTTTCTTTCTAGAATCTGGTACACCAACTTTGTGAGTTTTTTTCCCTAAAAAATAAGGTAGGATTGTTTGGAGTTAGTAGTTTTCTAAATTAAAAGACAAAAGCATCGTTAATTTTATTTTGATTTCTGAGTAATTTTTTTTAACTCTTACTGGACTGGTAACAACAACTCAATCACACACTTTATATTTGGTATGGATGTCATTGACTGCACCAAGATCTCAAGCAGTGTAAGGGTGAGGGAGAAGATATATAAGACTAATGTCTTAATAAATCTGTTGAGGAAGCAATGTAATTAATTTCTTTTGTAGTCTTCTTTGACTATATTCCAATTTCAGTAATATTTCAAAGCTTTCTTGTTATTTGTTGCTAATATATGACTGATAAATAACTGAATTTGAATTAAGTAAAGATTGTGTGATTGATTCATTTAGAAACATACCTGTAAAGATCCTAGGGATGATGGGGGCATTTAATTAGCTTGCTGAGACCATCGTCTAATCTTTGAACTCTCTTAACTTCTTTGTAAGAATCAGGGTTTGTTTCTTAGTTTCCAAAGTCTTTCTGAGAAAGTAGCATGTGGTACTTTGGCGTATGAGGCCAGCCATGACAGGATCTGCTATCCTTGGAATTTGTTAATTGTCTCTTTTTAGGGATTGTCAATTGACCTCTTCACCTTATTTAATTTTCTGAATTTATAAATCAACTTTTTACAGGTGCAGTACTTGTTTTACACTAAAAGAATAATATAGATAAAAGATTGAGTGGTTTTCCTGAGTAGTATTTTCTCTCTTTAAACCAAGCATATTCAGGGAAATTCTATTGTCTTCTGGAAGGAAGAATTTTACTGTGATTCACATTGATTTCCTTACACTGGATTCGCAAATATGTTCCTTTCAGGATGGCAAAGACAATAATTGACGCTATTTTGGGGCTTAACTTTGATGACATCCCAAGCAACCTGGCTGCTGTGGCCCTTTTCTATGTCTTGACCAATGATGTAAGTTTTTCAGCATTTGAAGTTGCACTTGAGTGACTATTTATTAATCTATACGTAATTGCTGCTTACTAGCTGAGGATTTTATGCGCACATAGGATTCTTGTGTGAAAATGTGGATGCAGGACTAAATTGAAAGTTAACAATGAAGAACCCCATACCTATTAGTACTATTATTTCTGCACAAGCAGACTTTGTAAATGTGGGTCTTTTGGTGCCATCTTACATGTACTGCTATGTTATAACTGGTTACATTAAAGGTGGATGTTAATCTGTCCTGCCACACATTACCTTCATCTTCAGTTCAATTTTATTCTTACTGTGAGAGAAAAATGTCAACTTGTTTATTTATTTTAAAATTCAGATGTCAAGAAATCCATGATTATAGCTTTTATGGTTTTTATTTGTTTGCATCAATTTTCTTAAATCAATATTTGCATATAGTTGAATCAAATGTTCTAAACATGTCAATTACAATATCCATCAAGGTTTGTGTGAATTTTTTGTGTCAGGGTCAAGATGAGCATCTCCTGGAATCACCGTCTTGTATTCGGTTCCTAATTAAAATTTTAAAGCCAGTTTCCCCCACTGCTAAAGAAAAGAAAACAGAGAAAGTGGGCTTTAAGCTTTTGGCATTATGCAAGAATTCTGACGTCTCACGGGATACAACTAAAGTGTTGGATTCAAGCTCTGCTGCCATTATTTCCAAAGTTGAGGAAATTCTTGTCAGTTGCAAAGAAATGAAGTCAAGATGTGGGGATGATAGTGGCTTAAGAAGGCCAGAGTTAAGTCCAAAATGGATAGCTTTGTTGACAATGGAGAAAGCTTGTTTGTCTAAAATTTCTCTTGAAGGTATCTAATGGAAATATCTGAGATTTTCAAGTACTTATTTATAGATTGTCTTATTGGAACTGTAATGATAGCTCAATATAGACTCTAAAAACAACCACATATGTACATATAAATACATATTCATAAAGTCAGGTAATTTTTTTCACTCCTTGCTGATTGCTTTTGTGTTTGTGTGCATTGGTATCATTCACCTAGATGCAACTGGTACGGTAAGGAAAACTGGGGGTAATTTCAAGGAGACACTAAGAGAGCTGGGAGGACTTGATGCAGTTTTTGAAGTGGCAATGGAGTGCCATTCTGTTATGGAGGTGTGAGCTTGTATGTTAATATCTATGTTGATATATAATTTCTGTTCCTTAGCATTTCAACTGAAAGAGATTTAAGAAATACTGCTCTAAGATTTGAATCTTCATGGTTCCATCTCTTACATTTACATGAAGTCATTCACTGGGAATTAGCAATTTTTGATAAATATCTATTATAAATTATTCGTTGGTGACATATAATGCATGAACTTCTCTGCAGGGTTGGGTGGAGCAGACTTTATCTTCTCCTCTTACAGAAGATAAAAAGGATGTGCAGACCCTCTTGCTGCTTTCAAAATGTTTGAAAATCATGGAAAATGCTGCATTCCTTAGTAGTGACAATCAGGTACTTAAGTTGTGATTTTCAGTTATTTTGTTTTTCATTTTCTTTTTACGCAGTTTGTATAACTAGATTGCCACTTATGTTAAGCTGTCAAGAAGACTCTAAATGTTTTTCTTTACTTTTATTTTAGAGTCATCTGCTAGAAATGAAAGGGAAATTGAACTCTCGTGGTTCTCCGCTGTCTTTTACAAAGCTTGTTATAAGTGTAATCAAGATTCTCTCAGGTTACCGATGTTGCAATTACTATTTCAAAATGTCTTCGCTTTTCTTTTCTTTATTGTCTTTTTATCTTTTGAAAGATTTATTGGATTGTGATTTACCAATGTCATTGTTTCCAGGGCTTTATTGTAAGAGTTCTTCTGCATCATCCGGTCCTGACAGGGCTTGTAGTATATCTAAAGCGATGGGTAATGTTGATGAATTTGCTCTAACTGCAGATTGTAAAGGTACTGGGCAGTCTGATATCATTGAATAAAGTATATCTTTCTAGTGGCTGCTGTTGGACTTGATTGATTCTCTTTAATTTTGCAGTGGATAGACATGATGTTATCTCCATCAGTTCATCTGAAAAATCCTCTGGCATGGAGTGGTCCTTCTCTGAAAAGAGATTCAATACATCTCAGAATGATCCAGGGCCCTCCACTCAGTGGTTGGGTCGTTCTGTACCCAGTTTTCAAACTGCAGCTGCATCAACAAATGATAGTTGTTTACTGAAGATGAGAATCCATTCTTCCTTGTCCAGCTCATGTAGTGGGAAATTAGGAAGTTCATATGATGAAATACCAATAACAAGCAATGGGTCAGGGACTCTTTCTGAGAGACCTGATGGTACAAAGGATGGCAAATGGCAACTTTTAGAGGATAGTCAGGATCCATTTGCATTTGATGAAGATGATTTTGTGCCTTCCAAGTGGGACTTACTATCCGGGAGAAAAAACACATCCCAAACTAAAAAACATGGGAAACTTGGGCCAAGAAACAGAGAAATCCAAGATGAGCATCAATTCCAATTTACAATGAGCCAACAGGAATCAAGTAATGGGGAAGTTTTCCAGAGAAAATCAATCAATGAAGATTATAATCATTCTAGTTCAAATTCTGGCTCTCAAAGTGCTGAGGAAGAATATCCCGGCCTTCTTTCAGACTGCCTTCTTGCTGCTGTCAAGGTACTCCTGAATATGTAGTTCACATTTCATCAAACCTTTGCAGTGCTTGTTTTTGTATTCAAAGCGTTATTATATGTATCGTTACAAGGAGTTAAAAGAAAGTTACCTGTTGTATGTGTTCTGCTTTTTGAATCCTTCAATGTTATTGATTGGATTGACTGTTTCTCTGCAATTTTATGGACAGTATAAAACTGGCTTTGCTGTGTAGAACATCTTGATATCCTGTATGTTTTCTCTTAGACTAGTGGTTTATTTGATCAAATAAGGGGGGTGTTATCTTGGCAGGTTTTGATGAATTTAACCAATGACAACCCTCTCGGCTGTCAGCAAATTGCTGCTTCTGGGGCCCTGGAGACCTTGTCTACAGTGATTGCTAGTCACTTCCCTTCATTCTGCTCATATTTGCCTCGCATCAGTGGAATGGAAGAGAATTCTCTTAGTGTAGAACTTGACAACAGGAATGACAGACCTCTGACTGATCCAGAGTTGGATTTCCTTGTAGCTGTACTGGGTCTGCTTGTGAACCTAGTAGAGAAGGATGAACATAACAGGTTGATGTACAAAGCAGAATAGAGGTCTTCTTATGTCTTTATATAATCATAGCCACAGGCACATAACAATTACATGTCATGCTTCTATGTAGATCACGGCTTGCAGCAGCATCTGTTTCTGTGCCAAATTCTGAAGGGTTAAGAGAGGAGGGTCGCATGGCTGTGATTCCACTAATATGTGCCATCTTTCTTGCTAACCAAGGAGAAGATGATGCTATTGGAGAAGTTCTGCCTTGGGTGAGGAACCACAAACCAACCCCCCTCCCCCCCCCCCCCCAACCCGATTGTCTTCATTTACTCTTTTTCATGGCTTGGAGCACTTTGTATGCTAGTGGCATTGAAGAATTTATCAATACTGACGTGGCTTAAATCTTTGTTTTATTGGATTATACAGAATGATGAGGCTGCTATGCTACAAGAAGAGAAAGAAGCGGAGAAGATGATTTTAGAAGCATACGCAGCCCTACTGCTAGCATTTCTTTCTACTGAAAGGTTGGTATTGCTGATATATTTCCCGGTGCCCTGTTTTACGTTTTCTGTGCTAAACTGTTTTTCCACTTTGTTGTTGACAGTAAGAGCACACGTAATGCAATTGCTGATTGTCTCCCAAATCGCAGCCTATCAATTCTGGTACCTGTGTTGGAGAGATTTGTGGTATGTCTTTAATCTAAGTACCATTTAATAATTGAAATTAGCATCCATATAGCAGTAGGTTGACATCATTTGAGAGTTGATTGTAATTCAATTCATCATGAGCAAGATATATTGGACATTGGCCAAAAGTTTAGGGCTCGAATTTTGACTATAGGGTTTCTTAGTTGGTCATGTTCATCATTGCTTCATGGTTTGATACTATGTTACTTAGAAGTAAGTTTTGGATACAGGTATGTGTATGGCACTATTATCCTTTTTTTAATAGTTTTTTCATATATTTAGAGGATCATATCCTTGTACCCTTATCCAAATATGTGTCAGACATAGATGTCAAACACGAGTACTTCAAGAAAAATGAAGAGTCAAGAGTAACGTAGGTTGATATGCCCATCCATTGACTGGAAAGTAATTTATTGCATTTAGGCCTTAGAATTATGAACTTATCGGTTAACTTTGGAAAATATTTATGCAATTCCATAATTTGTAAACTTTCTTTTCTCCTCGTGCAGGCATTTCATTTTACATTAAACATGATTTCTTCAGAGACTCATAGAGCTGTGAGTGAAGTGATTGAGTCATGTAGGATACCGTAAGAACTAATGAAATAATTTGTACAGCCTTGTCTTCGATTTTAGATTAGATGTTTGTTATCGCGCAAGCCGGTGCCCACGAGGATGGGAGTGGCAGTACACTGTATCGAACCAACCCACAGACCTCTGTTATAGTCATTGATCCGTTTGTTTGTTTTTACGCTCACAGTTTTCCCACTTATGTTTTTCCTTTTTATTGACGGTATTATTCTTTGTAGCACTATTACATCTTGATGCAGGCCAGGACTCAGTGTACATGAAAGTGAAAGTATAATCAAGAAGTTTTCCACTGCCTTTTGTATGTAAATATTCAGTTGCGTATACATGTATTTTTAATTTTTTACTTTGCAAATATGTCTCCACTTGAAGGAATCAAGCATTCAGGTCTGTTGAACATTTTTGGCTTTGGCTAGTGTCTTCTGCTGCTCTATTATGCAAATATACTAGGTTACACGGATTGAGGTGTATGTTACTGAGATTTAGGTGTAAGTATCTGATATAAGTATGTGTCTAATACGGGCATGTTTAATTTTTTTAAAGGTTTTTCATGTATTTGGAGGATTGTTAAAGGGTCATATTCCAAATTCATTTTTGGATATCCATCATGTATAGGTGAATGTGAGTACTTAAAGAAAAATAAAGAGTCTGACAACCGTTGACATCCAAACAAACCAGAGCCCAATACTCAAATTCCTTGAGAATACAGTTGCTATTTTGGTTTTTTGAAAGTATGACCACACATTTTGTGAGCGTGGGGGGATTTCAAATTTAAGACTTGCTTGTTCATTTTCGAAAATGGCCCTTTCACGTACTTGATCGCACACGCTTGTCGAGAAAGTTGACTATAAGCTGATTAACCATGTCTGGGAACTGTTCTTGCATGAAATGTGTTCCATCCGGTAAGAACTCTATCTCCAATTCGGTCACATATTCTCTCACTTTTCCGCTTGTTATATAGTCTTCAATGCCTGGGAAGTTGAGGAAATAGTCCTTTTCACCCACAAGTAGAAGCACCGGAACCTCCACTTTTGGATTTTCTATGCTGAATTCCACTTGCAGTCCCCTGCATGAATACACAACTTGGGGTATTTCACTAAACTTCTTTTAGGTAAAAATGAAGGCTATGGTATTCATTTAGATCTGTCCATTGTTGGGTGGTATTTTAGCCCAGATTTTTCAAACTCGTTGTTCAAGTTTGGCTCAGACTTTGCTTGAGCTGGTTGGATGGTTCGTTTAATTAGGAAATAGTAATTTGGATTTGATCAAGTCGAATTCATAAAATATTTGTTTTAAGGCCTGACCTGTATGGATCAGAGAGGTAGCTTGATGCTTTAAAAGGTCTTATTTGTTCATCAAGAGAGATAATAGAAGAAACTGACGAACATTGTACTCAAAACAGTTGGAAACCTTACGTGTAGGGGACTTGCATTGGAGAACTGAATCCAGATGTTTCATATGCTTTAACATACATTGTGAAATCTTCATCGTTTAACCATGGTGGAAGAGGTGTAGATGGATCGTAGATGGATCAACCAAATCCATAATCTCCTTGCCTTGCTCTGACACAGGAATTTCACTTCTTGAGAAAAGGATATAGATGTTTCGCCAGACGGTTTTTACATCAAATCGCCTAAAGTCAGCCTCAGCCCTTCCAGGCTCCTACAATGGTTAATGAAAGGGAAATTAACAACCGTATAAAAATGGCCCTACTCCGTGGGTGCGTAATATCATCAGCATTCTTCTCTACTTTTGCAAGAGCATATGGTGCCAGATCATATTCAAGTTCTGAGGGTACAACTTGATGATCTTGCCAAGCTTTAGAAAAGCATGATATCACCAGTGAGTGAGTACGTAATGACTCTGCCTACTCAAGCAAGAAATGCATGGTGTCATATTATATTCAAGATATTATTTTCTTTGAGCCTACAACTTTCACGGCTTTGTTACTCCTAAGTGCGTCTCTAGTGTTCTTGAGGTGCATGAGAGGTAATTGATTTGAGCCAACAAAGGTGCTCCCTAAAGGTAACAAAGCCTTGAAAACTGAGTTCAAAGAGGATAATTCTTTAGATGTGATGTGACACCTTATTAATAGACGAAATTACTGATGATACCATGCGCTCCTGACGGGTAGACAAAATTATTGGGCTGCGCCCACACAGAAGAGGACCCTGAAAAAATTGACAGGGTTCAAATGGGAAAATCAAATTACCTTCCACCTGGAAATGTAGAAACCTTCAGGAAGATCCCGGTACCTTTGAGGCCTAGGAACAAAGAAAGGGACACCCAACGACACAACTCCAAGGATCCTTGTTGGATGCAGAAAGGTGAGCAGATAAACAGGCCACGATCCAAAGTCTTTCCCGACAAGGAAAGCCTATCAGCAGGATGGTTTCGGTCGAGATTAGATAGAAAAAAACAGTTCATGGCTTTGGATAAAAAAGAATTATGTAGTCCAAATCAAAGATATTTTTATAACCTTGTCAATGTTAAAAAAATCAAGAATGGCTAAGGTGTCCTCAACAAAGTCATTGAAGGAAGCTTTTTCAGGTTCTGGGTGGTGATCAGATAGTCCAAATCCCCTCAAATCAGGCGCAATTGCACGGTAACCAGCATCAGCGATGGCAATCATTTGATGTCTCCATGAATACCATATCTCTGGAAAACCATGTAGAAATAATACAGCCACTGAAGAACCTGCAGAGAAGATTGAATCACAATATGAAAGCCCATAGCAGAGATAACATGGAAGTTTTTTTTTGTCAAGCAAAAAATGAATGTCAATTGAAATTTTACGTGTTCCAATCTCAGCTAGGTGAAGCTTCGTCCCTCGTACATCGATGTACTTGTGCCTTATTTGATCCATTGCGCGAAAAGCGAGGGAGAAAGAGAGTTGACTATTAATTTCTAACCATAATTTGAGGCTATAAATATTCTTTTCGAGAGGTTAAGAATGGTTTAGTCACTAAGATGTAAGATCCTTCTGGTTTGATTACGTCAGAATAGGTTACTAGGAGGCCCGTTTCACTGTTGCTCAGCCAATCCACCTCCGTTTCTATGGAAGTCAACAATTATATTAAGATTCTATATGAGGTAGTAAATATGAATATATATCTAATATAAATATATTTATTTTTTATAAGTTTTTTATGTATTTTAAAGATTATATCTTATATATACATTTAAATATATATTAAATACAAGTATCGAACATAATTTATTTAAAAAAATAAAAAATTCGAATAATATAGAATATCAACACCTGCTGAGCATGGTTTAGGTCAATTAAATGTTAGGAAGTTTTTGATTAATTTGATATTCGACTTCTAATCTATATTACACTATTTATAAAAACATTAATTGAGTTAGGTGTCATAAAGTGAAACTATAAAAAAAATAAAAAATAAAAAAATAAATGAGGATATTTATATTCGTATCTTTAATATTTAATATTTTATTTTATTTTACAAAAATTATTTATTTATTTTTTTAAAAAAATTATTCAATTGAAAAACCTTATTCAACTCTTAAATAAAATAACTATTATTATTCATATAATTCTTCTCATCCTTTGAAAAAATTATCCACCTTTTTTTAACATCTCATTAAAAAAATTACTTACTCCTTTTCTTTTTAAATATCATTATTTTCAATACAATAATTCATTTTTTAAAAATAATTTGTTAATGGAATAATTTCTCAATACAATAATTCCATTTCTTATTGCAAAATAAGTTTTTGTTCCTATTTAGGCCCAATAGCTTTCGAATTTAGGTTTAAGAGCAATAAAAATGGGCCAATGAGTTTAATAATCGAGCCCAAGGTTTCTTTATGCCGTTTCCAAGTTCCAACCCAGTGCTTGTGCTTTGCCCTTCTTCCCCAAACTCACCACCCATCGATCTCTCTTTCAAACCAACCCTTTGATTTGAGTTGAGGCTCGGATCAAATTAGAGGCGACGAA
>JAQSVH010000011.1:8070668-8085519 GCA_029448705.1 Adansonia digitata | reverse complement strand
CCCCCCCCCCCCCCAAAGTCAAATGGAGTTATAAATTTTGTATAGTATTATTTTGTGTGTATATATATATATATATATAACGTGTTTGAATGAGTGCATAAAGATTTTGACATTTTTCCCCCCATATTTTAACGTGCCAAATTCAAGGCGCCAAGCTAACTGCTTGCATAACAGTTAAAAATGTAGCATTCATGACTAAAAAGCTTCGTGGTAGACAAATAAATCTGTCAATTTTGATCAAAAATTAAAATAATCAAACTTGATAAATTTGAATGTCAAACTTAATTGGCTTGAACACGATTAATACGATTAATACAAGTGTTAAATCCGAAACCAAATTAATTTAAAATTGAGATTATCTGAATTTGATATGGCTTGAAACAAAAATGATCGGCCCTAAAAAGATTTGAAACCAAAATGATTCAAACATGAAAATAAAGCAAAATTTAAATATCTAAATTAATTCAACTCGGATTGACCCGATCCATTTAATTGATGAGTCTATGCAAAACATATTGATTTCAACATATATTCAGCATCAAATATCACTTGTGAATATCAATGATAATAATCGTATAGTTCTAAATTTCAATTGATTTCAAATATATAAAAAGACTTTAAATTTTTTTGGAAAATAAAAAACTTTAAAGAATTAAATATATCTATGTTCAGATATAAATCCATATCTAATATTTACCTCAAATCCGAGCAATAGACATCAACAAGACAAGATATAGCAAATGCACAATTAGAAAAGGTGTTGTCCAACATCAGCAGCTAGAACTGATAAGGTACCGGGGATCGAAAAACTCCAAACAAATTATCAAGGCACAACCAATCCAATCATCACTTTATTATTTCAAAATCTTATTGTCTCTGCAAACAATAGTTTTTTAAAGTCATAGCAGAAGCCTGTTAACCATAGCTTCTAACTGTAATAGACAAGAAGAAACATTCCAACCTTTCAGCAAATCACACCCCGATATGATACAGAGATTCCCTTGTAGGAATCTTTATTTGATTTTCATTTTCAAATTCTGGTGAGGAATATTATACAATCTATTTCACATGATAGCATTTTTGGCAAATGTATATTCCTGTTTACTTACCGGCGCCTCAGCAGCACATTCACTTCTCCAGCCCTCGGAATTGGCTGCAATCGATTCCCTGGTCCGAAAATGCATCCACAAGCTTTGGGAAAAGCTTGGCCAGCATGATTTTGAACCCGGTAGAACTTCCTTTAAAGTTCATGTCGTGCTCATTTCCACCACATTCAAGAGCAAATCCTACCGGCGCACCACCTTCCATGTATACATTGCAAGTCGAAAGAATTGCTCCGGCACGTCTGCTAAAGTGCTCCTTGACAAGTGCCTCAAAATGCTGCACCAGCATAGCAACAGACATTAGTGTAAACAATAGGGAGGCTTAACCAAAACTAGTTTAAAGAGAAGGGGGATTTTCATTTTCATTTTCATTTTAACTTTCAATTCATTGCTCATATCAATCCACTTGAATGGGATTCCTCTGATATTAGCATATTTAATGAGATCAAAATTATTACAAAAACTTTAATGGCTGACAATGAAAAATACATCAGTCAAGAAATGGCATTGACATTTCATTATCATTACTCCATTAGTTCAACAAATACAAGTAATGAAGCTGGAAGGATGTTTAAATCGCGGAATTTTACCTTAGGTGGCTTCCGGAGTATATAAAGCATAGACTGGCAGGTCACAAGGAAAGCATTTTCATTGTAGCTCACTGAGTTTGTCTCGCCTTCAGCTCTTCCTAACTGTTTATCATATCCAGCCTCATTGAAATAAGGTTTCTCGTTAAGCACGAGAGCCTGCAGGGACAGAAGAATTTGAAGAATTGTGGATTTTCCAGGATTCCAGACCTCGGTGTCCGAACCCGCCCATGTATTTAGAAGGCTTAGGCAAACCCTCCCTGATTCATACAAGTTGGGATTGAGGCGGAGCCCCCCTGAATGGTAGTGCACCAACTGCAAAATTTTAACAAAGAAGAAAGTCATGATATTTTGCTTACAAATATTAACATTTTCATATTTTACGTGAACACTTGTATTTATTCAGATATCAGTTGATGCCAAGACCATGAATTGGACATTCTCCTTTTTCTTAAAACGGGACCTTAGATACAGTTAGTGAAAATTCAAATGCATTCCAAAAGCAGCAACTACTTATTCAAGCCAATTGATTCTTTAATTAGTAGCAAGGCTGGAAGTAGAACTTACAGGTGGTTCGTGCGGGTATTCCGAAGGAAGAAAAATGTCAAAAAAGAAGAGCCCATCATGGTAGGGTGTTCCAGGAGAACCAACAAGGGCTGCTCGTAGTAGATCCATCCTTTCCTCATAGCCACGGACATAAATAGTTTCTGCTCAGGTAAAAAATAGTCTCATGAAAAAATAGCAAGTAACTGGCTTTAAAACTTAAGTGTTGAATGACTGGTATCCAACAGAAACAGGGCCAGTGCACCGATACATGTAAAGCATAAAATCATTATAAAGAGTTAGATAAAGTGCTAACCGGGGAGGTTTTTCTCTAGAATACTCCATTCTTGCTGAACTGTCTTCAGCCAACTTCTTTTCACCTAGAGGTAGCGACAAGAATAAACACTAAAATGATTGATTCTGGACTGTTTGAGCAACTCAAATGGTATGTTTTAAGAGCCAAATAAGTCATGGTTCTAACCTGCGACACACCAAACACCTTGCTTTCACCAAGAAAGTAGTGATCTGAGCAATCACTAACCACATCAAACTGCTTGAATTGATCTGAAGTCTCAGCGGGTCTAGGCATCATACTATCTTTGTTTCCTTCAATCTCTTCGACTTCCCGCTTTATGTTTGTTGCTTCAATTATGTGCAACTCACTCATATCTTGCTTTATGCAGTGATTGCAAGTTTCTGATACTTCTTTCTCGAGGAGAACGCCATAGCCCTTTGCATTACAAGAAATACGACCCGATGACTTGTGGCTTAACAGTGAACCGGAACCAAGGGATCCAAGGATGCTAGAAGTAATGCTAGAGAAAAATCCAACAGCAACTTGAGAACGGAAGAAGGAAGTAGATAGCCATGAGAATTTCTCGCCACTTTCATCAGCACCATTGAAATTCAACAACTCCTAAGAATAGACACACAGTTGTTATATTCACCAACTCATGAGTACAGAATCATAGTCAGTTATTTAGTTTAGTGAGGTACATAATACAAGATTTTTCAAGTTGTCAAATTACCCGGTCCTCATGAGAGTTTGGGTTTACAAGGCTGCTATGAAGATTCACGTTGCATGCAATATTGGCAATCAAATCAGAATATCACGAAAACCAAAAGTATCTTAATGTCTAACTTACTATACATTTCTTTAACTATTCAAGTGCATAAGCTGAATTGTACAAATTAACAACAAAATTTTGTATATTTTGATAGAAATCCGGCATAGTTCACAAGATTTGAATTGCAGACTTGAAAACTTTTGCCTCATAAGTTTTCTATATTTTCCATGCACATATTTAATCACAGGTGTTTGGCTGATTTCAACAGGCTATTGGAAGCCCCTTTCCCCACCCCATACCAATTCTTTTTTTTTTCTGATATTTAAAGTGTCCTTTCGACATAAATTTGCATGTGCATCTGCAAACAACCAGAACAGAACATACAGATTGACAGAAAACTTATGCTCAAGAAATACAAATGAAAAAGAGTGAGTGAGAGTTGGATTTACCTTTCCTTTGTGGCTATTAGACTGTGTCTCATGCACCAACATCTCTTGATTAGAAACCTCGGTATGTTCTTCATAGGGAACAGGAGTTGTGTCTGAATCTTCATATTTTTCAATACGATAAATTTCATACGGAGCAACCTGTGACAAAGTTTAACGATAAATTCAAAGGATCGTAGATCTGTGACTACTAATTGATGAGCTAAAAGTAGAAAACCAAAAATAAGTTTCACAAGTTCATGCATTCTGTTGAAGTATGTAATACTAAACTTAAACCGCAGTTAAATCATGGACCTAGGAGTATTAACTTAAATTAAATATGTATGCATATGATTTAAATCATGGAATAAGGATGAATAAGATTCAAACCTTTTTTATAATACCAGAAGCCCATTTCACCTCCACATCACCTTCTTTAAACCCAATGACTTTGCCAATACGGGATAGACAACATGTACTGGCACACTTGTTTTGATCCAAATTCAAGTTTTTGCCGTTCGAAGTAGATTCTGTGCCCAAACCATTTTCTGAACTTATGTGACCTTTGTCAGCTTGATCATCAAACTGGTTCTGGACCACCTTAACCACAATATCCCCAAAACAGTAAGAGTAGTCTGGGTGCTCAACAAGTTCATAAGCACTAACAGTTTCCTCCATCTGCTTCCCATCAAAACCATTTACTTGATTCACAGCCATATTTCTCCACTGTACCTTAACTGTTCGTTCTTTTGCATCCACAACACGCACCACACCCCATCTTTGGCTATTACCACTGGTTCCCTTTTCCAGGACAAATTGATGAGGCCAAAATTCATGGTCATTTGCAACACCAACAGGAAGTAAAGTCTGTGAATCTAATCCTAAACCACAGGAACCATCCTGCCAGACAACATCAACCTTGGTCCTTGTCTTAATGATAACAAGGATCTCCTCCAATCTAGAATTCAGATTTCCTCTTTTGAATCCTTTATCTAGTTCCCAGTTACCTTTAATTATATCATGAGTTGCTGCATCGAGAAACTCTTCAGTAGTCCCCTTGTGGTCAGCCGAAGGAAGCATACACCAGTCACCAAGCTGCCAATTTGCATGGGAAAAGCATGACAACAAAGTCAAGTTTTTTGCCTCCTGCAAACGCGAGGGAGGAGAGGCACTTGAATCATGATCAACTTGAGCAGAGGAAATCCAATCGACATAGATGAAACCTGCATCCACACCACTAACGGTCCCTTCATCCTGATTTCCCTTCCAGGTACCACATAACCATCCTGTTGATCTAGAAAAGTTTGAAGGGACAACCCGTACTCTCTGTCCAGGATAATATAGATATTGTGGGTCATCGATTATGGTGGGAGAAACAGGCACAAGCTTCTCTTGATCCAGAGCAGTGACCTCACACTTGGACCCATCATCAAGGACAACTGAGACACAGTCAACCACTTTACCCACCCTACCTATCCAAGTTGCATTGACCACAAAATCCCCAACTGAAATGGAACGGATCTTAGAGAGTTGTTTTGAATTTATATTTTTTATGATTTTCCCATGAACATTCTCAAGATCCACAAACATGTTAATTTTGGTTACTCTCCCCATCTGCCCACATGGGTCTGTTACAGAGCGCACAATGTCCCCATGAAGAAATCCCCTCTCAAATGAGAGGAACTCATCAATTTTTCCAATACTATCCTCCAGACTTGATAGAATGGTACAAGCCTGGCCGCTATACAGAAAATCAGTTTCTTGCTCGTCACTACTGCCACTTTCACTAAAACTTTCCCAATCAGAATCGGTAAGGAGCAAATCCATTTTTTAAAGCCTATGAGAAGATTTATATTAAATTTAGTTCAACATAATAAATATATGAAGAGAGTTATAATTGAGCTGTAAGGCAAAATTAGAAAAAGATTCGGATAAGCACTTTCAGTCAAGATTCTGACCTCAGCAATAAAAAAAAAAATTTCTGGTGCAACTTTTGCTTTCAAAGCTTTGCTATCTTTAACAGCAGGATCTTTAAATATCTTACAAGATAGTGTATGCACCTGCAAATGTATGGAAGCTTTAGTCTAAAACAGATATGGCAATACGAAACCAATCATCAAGTATTCACCCAATTACACTGTTAGTTGTTAATCTAATCTTGTTTCTCTTTCTCTGTACAAATGTTATAACAAAATAGAAAAAGGTAGGGACAGAGAGACATACCAGTAACTCCACTCCTGTCTGAAAAAACAGAAGCTTGCAAGATATCTCGATGGATACTTAGATAAAGATGGTAAGCTGATAGTCAATCCCGAAAGAGGACACAGCCAAGACTACTTTTCTGTTGTGACTTGTGGGATATGTATCTTACAGTTGATTCCACTGTTTGAAACAGATAGTGAGTAAAATATCCTGAAGAGGATATTTTGACTCTAATGCCAAAGGAGATTTGCCCTAAAGGGACGAAGGAGCCAACGAAGGACTCCAAATGCCAAAGGAGATTTGCCCAAATGGGACTGAACTGGAGGAAACTTCCGAAGGAGATTTCCTACTGAAGTGACAAGGAGGTAAACTTGCCAGGTGTCTATTTGAAGGTCAGAGTGAAGTTCCTGGTATGAAAGGAGATCCCTCCAGAAAGAGCTGCAAATGATGCTAACAAACACTCCTTCCCTAGGAAATTCACCAGACTGAAAGGAACTTCTAGTAATTTTTGCCAAAAGAGATTCGCCCAGAAGAGCTGAAAATTCACAACTAAATATCTATCTAAAATCTAAAAGACTTGTTTGCTTCCAACAAATTCTATGATGCCAAAGGAGATACGCCCCAGAGTAAAGGTGAAGTTTCTGTTTCAACACAATAGTTTCTGTCTCACAATGAGGTCAACTGAATTGGACAGAGAGATCAGCCACGTTCAACAAAACCAACTGAAACAATAGCTTGTTATTTGCTGTCAGTGGAAAGTTGTCCATCAAATAATGTTTTTTAAGAAATTTATCCGAACATCAGCTTTTCCTTGCTGAAACCACGACTACTTCTCCAAGCCATTTAACACTTCCGCGAAACCTTCAAAATAACAACAACAACAACAACCAGCAATATCTCCTAAGATTCTTTAACATAAAGGAATTATAAAAACAGCAACATGCAGCTCCAATAATCACATCTTCTTTTTTCCCCATGAAAAAGCAAAGGTGCTTATCTTAATAGAAGATATACAAATAGATTAATAACAACATAAAAAGGTAGATTGAAGAATATAAGAGACAATCAAATTTTTATCATCCAATAGTTAGTTACTTAGTTTCTACTTTACATAAAAAAAAATTAGGTTATATTCCTACATATAATATTTCATCACTGAGATGAAGTGCTTATTAATTAAAAGAAACATAATTTCAGATGGTATTTCCATACTATATCCTTTCAATTAGATTACTCAATAAAAATCCCATTTCTTTTCAAAAGTTTGCTACTCTCACAAGTTTTCTTCGCATGCAACAATTTAAAAATCCAAAATTCAAATATATATATTTTGGATACAGGCTAGATAAAGGTAAACAAGAACAAGCTTGAATTCCATAAAGACAATTCCCGATTCTAAACTGAAAATTATATGAGATTTTCATGCTTTCTATAAAAAAGATAAAAACCAAAGAAACAAAAAGAGTTAAAGAGTTAATATAAACATACCATTTGCCACTTCTAAATACGATTAAAGCCATAAATCCGAATGAAAGAAAACCGACCAAACATAAACGGATCGAGCCAACTCAATCCAGAAAAGAGACTTATAATTCTGTCCCGACTTCCTTTCCTCGCTGTTTCTTTCTCTTTCCACAGGTCCAAACAATATAAACCAGAAAAAAAAAAACGGGGAAATTCAGAGAGGTTGACTTCCTCTCTGAATCTTGATAATCACAACGCCATTAACGAAGCTTGAAAACATTGAACAGTGCCTTCCTCTTTTCTCTCTCACATACGTTTTATGTGTTGGTCGGAAAGAGTTGTTGTTTCTGAATGTTGAAGGAAGGAGGTATTATAATGGTGATTCTTTGTTTTGAGTGCTTTCATTTCACATTAGAAGGAGAATAAATGGGGTATTATCTTGGATTTATATTTTAATGGAATGCATACATACAGAAAAGAATATACACCAGCATCTCAATTATACTGTACTTTCATATAACGAAAACCTTTTAGTTAGATTCCAAATGACATTGTTGCCCCTATTCTTTTACCCTTATCACAATCAAATCCACATAAACGGTAAATTAAACTTATTTGATTTTTTAAAATTAATTATGTTTACGTGGCAACACGAAAGACCTGCCAGTCTCTCCCATTTTCTTGCTAATTAAACCACAATTAAATCGAAAATTTCAGTTCCTAAGAAGAAAAAAAAAAGGTAAAATATTAAATCATTTTTTTAACTATTTTATGTTTTTTTCAATAAATTTTTATTTTTTATTATACCTAAATAAAATGTTATTTTGTAATAAATAAATCTTTATTTCAAATAAAATATTAATTTATTTATAAAAGTTAAAAGTTGTTTAATACAGATTAAAATATAAGATTTAATAAAAATATAAAAATTTATTTAAATAAATTTACAAAATTTAGTAATTTTTTATTATTTTAGTAAAAAATTAAAGGTTTACTGACGTCATTAGCCAATTATACTCTTTCATCTTATCATGAGTAAATTAAAAATCTTTAAAATCTTTAGAAGCAATATACATGATTTTTGAGTGCTTAAATTTACCAAAAAAATAATTATTAAAAAATTTAATTTAAAAGACGATTGCATTACGAGCCACACTAATTAGTCTAGGTCATAGGACACAAGTTACATGAAGCAACTTAGTCCACCAAAATAGACCCAGTACGTAAAAAATTCTAAAAGATCTAGTTTGCTTCGAGTTTCTAAAAGCTTGGAAATTCAGTCAAACACAATTACTTTGAGTTACTTAAGACTCTATAGAGATAAAACTGATAGAGTTTAAATATATCTAGGATTCTAAATATTTGTAGATAAGTTTAATCTTAATCATCTATTAGATTTGATCTAAGTTATTGATGTATGGAGAATTCAAGTATAAATAAAGATTTATTCAGCTTTATTTGTATTATCAAACACTTAAGTAATAGATTGAGCATTCCTCTCTATTTTTTTTGTCTCTAGTTTTCTACTTAGCTCCATAAGTATTTTAACTTCAGTGCCTTAGAAGGATTTATATTTTCCCTTTGAATGTTTAGAAGTTGGTGTAGTTTGTTAGGCTAAAGTCCAGACTCATGATAGTAAGTATTGAGGTAGAGGTTTGTGAAAATACTAATCCTAAAGATGGCGTCTCAAGCAGAAAACCAGAGACAAAAGGTCTTAAAGACTCGTGGGATGGGAATAATAATCAACAGTTCGATGGATGTTTTATCAATCATGGATGGTAGGGTGGCCAAGCTTGAGGTAATCGTCGAGGATATGCAGAAAACCTTGAAATCGTGGAGAGCTACATCAAAAAGTTAAATCCCGTAAGGAAAGAGTTTAAGGAAAAGATACAAGATGCTCTTAACTTGAAGATAGACATTCTCACTGAGAAGAATGATGCCCTTGAAGCCATGATGGTGGCCACGCGAAAGGAGATGGATGAACTCAAAGGCAAGCTTTCATCATGCAAAGCAACTATTGGAGGTAATGTGCTAGCTTTGACACCGAAGTACAAGATAAAGGTCCTTAAGCTAAAAGAGTTCAAGGGAAACAAGTTTGCAAAAGAAGTGGACAACTTTTTGTGAGAATACTTTCGTGCAATAGGCATTGAGGATGATGCCACTAATGTTTACAAATTTCGCTTTTTTATTGTGATGTTGTAGATGTAGCGACGAAAAGTATGGAGGCACTACCATTGAAACGTGAGAGGTGTTCCAAACTAAGTTTAGGCAATAGTTTTACCCAGAGCATGACAAGGATGATGTATGGACAAAGTTGCAACCGCTTACACAATAAGGCATAGTCAGAGAGTATGTTCAGGAGTTTAGCAAACTTATGCTCTAGATTTCAGATTTAGGGGAGAAAGAGACATTCTTCTCAATTATGGATGGGTTACAACCCTAAGCTAAGCAAGAGTTTTATCGAAGAGGTGCCTAGGATTTAACGAAAGCTATGACTATAACTGAATCCTTAATTGACCTCACACAAAGCAGTCGGACAAGCTTGAGTTTTCCAAGCCTAAGAGGTAGCACAATAGCGAGGAAACAAAGATTGATAAGGAGAAGTTATTGACAATTGACGCCCAAGTTTAATAAGTAATAAGGCAAGAAAAAAAAGATTTAGAGCCAGTACAATGCTGCCTATGTGAAAGTTCACATCAGATGCGAGACTGCCCATAGCGAGCTAAGCTATCTGCCATCAATAAGAAGGATGATGAGCTAGAGAATAAGATTCTGAAGCTTAATTCTATTATACTCAATTTTGTGAAGGCTAGGATGCGAGATTGCTTACAACAAGCCAAGTCATATGCCATCAATAAAGAGGATGATGAGCCAGAGAATGAGACTTTGAAGCTTGGTTCTATTATACTCAATTCTACAAAGACTAAGAGGTGTCGAAAGCAGAAGGGGTCGATCTTGGTGGACATCAAGATTGCATACAAATAGATAAGCACTCTAATTAACATAGGAACGTTGGACTTCTTCATGTCCGAAAAAGCTGCCAAAAAGATTGATCTCAAAGTTAAGGTGATAATCGAGTGGCTTAAGACAATTAAGTTAATGGAGGTCCTAACCATAGGTATAGCAAAAAGAGTGGACCCATAATTTGAAGACTAGAAAGTCAAGGAAACATCAAGGTAATCCTTTTGGATGATTATAATTTTATATTTAGCTTAAATTTCCTTGATCGTATTAATACACTCATTGTTCCTTTTGCTAATTGCATATATATCTTGGATACTTGCCATTAATTCATTATGCAGGTAAATCAAGAGACAGGTGTTGGAGCCAAGGTGCCATCTGCAGTCTAGTTAGCTAAAGGTGTTTAAATTGATTAAGAGACCAGCTTGGTGACCTTGAAGTGTTATAAGCCTCAAGAGCCTATAGATGAGACCCATCTCAATGTGTTAAAGTTGCAACAATCATTTAAAGATATGAAGCCTAGAAATTTGCCCAAAGGTCTACCACCCAAGAAAGAGGTCGACTAAACTGATGCATCAAACTTTGCTAGTGGAAGAGTGTTGATGCAAGATGGGTGTGAATGCATTTTTGGAAGTGAGTGCAACACAACGCAATAAGCTAAAGTTGCTGGATATCACCTAATTTTTTTATAACTTGCAATAGAGTGAATCCACAAACCAGAGTATGTTCGAGATAATAACTGAGCAATGATCGCTTACATCCAGTGCTATTGCAATTAGTTACATAAAACCAAATCCAACAGCTTACGAGTTTGCTAGGCTTGGTGAGGGTAGACTAACTTAAAAAGAGCTTATTTACAAGGCAAGAAAGCACACCAAAAAGTGGAAGTAGATCAGAACCTTTAGGATATGTAGTTTCAAGTTAGAAATATAGTCCTTGTCAAACTGCATTTAGTGTTATGCAACCTAGGCATGCACAAAGGGCTTGTAAAGAGATACGAGGGTCCTTTAGAGTTTTGAAATGGGTAGGCAGAGTGGCATGTAAACTTAAGTTGTCAATAAAGCTCAAGGTACACCATGTTTTCCATATCATCATGCTCAAGCCATTCCATAAGGATACGAACGATCCAGACTGAGGTAAATCGTAGCACACACCAAAAGGAGTGAAAGCCTCTTACAATAGAGATATACAATGTATTCTTGGAAATCAAGTGGTACGGGAAAAGAGTCGCAGGCCAACGCATGAATACTTTATTAGGCGGAAAAGACTATCTAACAATAAGGTGAGTTAAGAACCAGCCAAGGCATTATGACAGTTCCAGGATAAGACTGGGCAATTCCATTTGGAGGATGCGACAAGGGCCTCACTAGAATATGTAGGGGACAATGTCATGGTTGCACCAAAAACACAAGTTACACGGAGCAACTTAGTCCATCAAAATAGACCCTATACCTGGAGATTTTTTAAAGGCCCAATTTGCTTAGAGTTTTACAAGCTTGGAGATTCAATCAAATACAACTACTGTAGGTTATTTAGGACTTTATAGAGATAAAAGTTGAGTTTAAATTTATTTGGGATTCTAAATATTTATAGATAAGTGTAATCCTAGCTATCCATTAAATTTGATCTGAGCCATTGATATATGGGAATTAAACTATAAATAGAGGCTTTCCTAGCATCATTTAAATTATCAAACACTTAAGTAATATATTAAGCATCCCTTTCTATTCTCTTTGTCTCTAGTTTTTTTCTTAGCTCTATAAGCTTTTTAGTTTCAGCGCATTAGGATAATTTAGTTTCTCACTTTGAGTGTTTAAAACTAACTTAGGCATAAACTTTTTAGCTTCAGTACCTTAGAAGAATTTATATTCTCCCTTTAAATTAGTCATATAAAGAATCGATTTTCAAACCTAAGGCCGTACGATTTACTAAACTAAAGTCTAAGTGTATGATAATCTCACGTGATTCATTACATAATTATATTCAATAGAGTATCAAATATAAATAATAAAAAAAGATTAATAGCGTAATTCACTGATTTTTTCCCAAAATTTATGGGGATTTAAGGATGGTTATTGGCTTGCACGTGTTTGCTGTTTCATAATTTTTTTCATTAGACCCCTAAATACAATAATAATAGCATAAGAATATGCTGGGTATATAATGTCACTAAGAAGATTCTGTATAAAGGAAAAAAAAGCAGCGGAACAATGGCACTCATTTCTGCAAAATAAATAAATACAATTTTTTATGCTTAATATCTCCCTTTGGTATTGAATGATCATGTCAGAATTTCTAATTATCTTTTGTTGTCACCAAATTTTAGTCTTAGGAAAAGAAGGTAAGTTTTGCCACTCTTGCAAATAAAAAAAAAAGGAGTAGTTCTGTTTATACATTAAGTCGAATTATAAATTTTTAAAAAAAAATTATTTAAATTGTGATCAAATAAATTTAAAAATATATATTATTATTTAAAATAATATTAAATATTATTTTTATAATTAAATTTAAATAAAAATATTTTTAAATTAATAAGTAGTAATGCTGAAATTAATAGATCTACTAGATTCAACAATTGCTTGCGAAACTGTTATTTAGGAAGCTTGACTATACTTAAAGGGCTTTTCTGGTTTAATCTTTTTGGTTAATTTAATCAAATGAAAACTCTTTGGTTCAATTTATCGCCCATTTTCCATTATTGAAAAATAATTATAATTATTTTAATTAGAATACATATTCTTTTACATACATAGTTTGACAAATTGTGGTGATTATGTATATTTGGCATAAAACATAATTATTTAAATATATAAAAAAATAAAAATTAAGTATATTTATATTTGACATCGATCACGAAAATTCGAATAATATAATGTACCTGAATACAAAAGAAATGAATAGAAATGTTAGTTTATTTAGAGAAAAAGTAGATTTTATGAGGAAATCTTAGTTAACAACAAAGCCATTTCTTGAAATGTTCACCAGACATAAATCTATGTTCTTTACTCTTTTCTTTTGGCAGCTAATACCAAGCATTTGCCAAAAAACTGGTGACCAATAGCAAATGCCAAAGCAATTGGATTTTTTAGATCTAGTAATTTATGCATTCATTTTATATTTATATATTTTATCATATTGTAATTATGTTTCAAATATTTTATATTTAAATAAATTTTTATACATTAATAATTCATATTATATAAATTTTAAAAATATATTCATATCATATTATATATTTAATATTATGATATCACATATATATATATATATATAATCGTAATTACTTGAGTTTTATATTAGAAAATGAAAGGGGGCATCAATAGCCTTTTTTTTTTTTTTTTTAATCTTTGTTCTTTTTGTAGGCATAAAAACTATTTTAAAAAGAGCAAGTGATAATAAGCACTAACTATATTGTCTAGTTGACCTAGAAAAATCTGTTATGCTGAAAATGACAAGTTCCTAATCATCTTTGTTTTTGCATTTTCTTTTTTTTATGAGTTTCAAATTAATCATCAGTTTTCCATTACTATATTTTTTTTATTAATTCTTTTTTCTCCTTTTAGGTGGACAACAAGTTGTTCAGTTCTTATTTGGTGCACTTTGTAGGCTGGTCTGAAATGCAATCCAAAACTCCTCTTCACCTTTTGATTTTGTACGTTTTCAAATATAATTACGAGCATTTTGTTTGAATATATGAAAAATTTTAAAATATCTTTGTTAGATATATATATATATATATTAACAGTTATTTTCGAGTTCAGATAATATACATAGTAAGGGACCATCTTGTACAGAGATTTTGAATATTGGGACGACTGGCAGCTAGCAAAGGAAAGAGATCTGTAAAAGAACTTCTTCAAGTGTCGAGTTAGCAAAGCTAGACTGCCAAATTTGTGCATGATTTCGCCCAGGCCAAGTCCAGGGATGATCTGAAGCTCATTAATGAAGCTGAAATTCAACTGAATTATGCAGGCTAAATTCATTTTTACTGTATTTTTTATATAAGTATAGAAATATAACTTTTTAAAAAAATTCAATAAAATTATATATACTGGTATTTGATATTCACACCTTAGTTCAAGTAATATGGCTAAGAGAAGCACAAAAATTTGATAAGTTACAACCAAATAATACAAATCTAATTGTCTCATTTTTAACTGTCGTCATGTTTTAACGTTTTCAAAATTGTTGCTTTAGGACCCTTTAAAAGCTAAGTTCAGCACCAAGGATTACATTGGTTAACAGCTGGCAGAATATTCAGAAGATCATTCCTTCTGCGTTTATTCCTCATTCAGTTTTCAGGTAAGTTGTTAATTAAGCTTTAAAATATATAAACACTATTCAGCTTCAAATTTGTTCCCCTTGAAGTAGTTTAACTGGTGATTTTAAGATTTAGGGTGAATGTCGGATAAGAGTATGGCTAATTTATTTTGAAGTTTTTTTATACATTTGGATAATTATATCCCTATCTCTAAGTCCAAATATGTGCTGGATTCAAA
>JAQSVH010000011.1:8049114-8064337 GCA_029448705.1 Adansonia digitata | reverse complement strand
GGTGGTAAACCATGAGGGTTCTAAACCGGGAATGGTTATTGCCGGATTTGGCTTTGGGGTTAGGACTTCGAGGGAGGTGACAGGCGGCGTCCTTTTTAGAGAAATGAGAGCCGTCGCGTGGCGGACAACTAACAGGAGGCACCGTCGGTGAGCCATCAACGCTTGGGGCTGCTTTTTTGGTTTAATGAATTTCAGTGGTGACCCGCTAGGGTTTAGCACTTTAGCTAGATGAAAGTGGGGTTTTAGATTTTCTTTTTCCTTGTAAGGAAAATTAAAGAACACCCCAAAGGCTGTGTTTGATTCAATCTAATTGAATTTTAATATAATATTACGTGATTTAAATTTACTCAAATTATTATTTATAAAATAAAATAATATTTTTAATTTAAATTTTATAATAAAAATATATAAATATTAATATAAAAATAATTTTTATATTTTCATATATTAAACAATAAATTCTAGAAATAATAAGTATGATAATATTGGATTTTTTTTATTTTTAATTAAATTTTCGTTAAACTTAATTTAAACTTTACTTATTTAGATAAAAATTCAAGCGATCAACTTTGCGATTACATTCACTCTTAGTTCTAAACTTAATTCGATTATATCAATTATAAAATTATTAATTTTAATGGTTAAGATTTTATTCTTTTAAATATTAAAATAAAAAAAACAGTAAAATACTATGTTATGATATAACTTTTGAGATATATGATGTTCAGTTCATTGATTATACCTCTAAATTTTAAGAACTACTAGAATTCTTCACCCACTTCGTTGAGTGATTTTTAATATTTATAAAATTTTAATTAATTTAACAATTATATAAATTTAAGTTAAATCTTATTAAATAATTATTATTTATTTAAATATATATTTTTTATTTTTTTAAACTTAAGTAAATGAATTTGGAGTTGTGCAAAATATTAAATAATTTGTGACACCACATAAATATAAAATAATAAAATAATTAAAATATGATACGATAAAAAAATAATATAAACATAATACGAATGCTTAAACATGTTAAAATTTATATTAAATGAATTATTAAAATATAGATATTTATATAAATTTATAATACTTTGAACGCAAAAAATAACATAAATATTATGAACCTCCAAATGTTCTCTAAATTGAATCACTATAAAAAATTATGTAAAATATGTAATAATTGAGACGTGACATGAACACAACATGAATAAGCAATTTTTCTCTATGTAAAATATTGAATAAACTGAAAAAAGATATGAACACAACCTAAAAAATAATTAAAATACTTACAAAAAATAACATAAGTAAAATATAAATACACAAACATATCAAAATATACATAAAGTTAATTATTAAAATGTAAAATTTTATATAAATTTATAATACTTTAAATACAAAAACAACTTAAATACGTAAATTTTTTCTAAATTAAATATAATAAAAAATACATATATAAATATTTAAATATATCAAAATATATTAGTAAAAATTTCTATAAATGTATAATACTTATTACACTAAAAAAATATACAAAAAAAAAATTCTCTCTCCTATCTATTCTTTTTCTCTCTTTTTTTTTTCCTTTCTCTTTCTCCTTCCATGACGTGAAAACGAAGAAAACATTTAAGACTTCTTTCAAATTAATAATATTTTTTTTATAGAATTTATAAACGAATCAATCATGAATTTAAATAAATCAAATTGTATTTTCATTTTTATTTGGTAAAATGGACAAAAAAATTTTCTAAATTGAATTGATTATATTAAATTTAATTTTCACTTTAAAAATAAGGTAGAATGCCAAGATTCGGTAATTTATATTTTAAGTCACTAAACTTAATCTCATTTTTCATGTAAGTTACAAAATTTTAATTTTATCAAATTATATTTTAAAACTTATATTATTAATAAATTAAATCACTTACGCTAATATTGTCAAATAATTTTAATAAAAAAGCTGATTTAATATGCAAAATAACTTATTTTAGTTAGTCATTATCTTGATTAAATTAAAAAAAGAGGCCTAGTAAGTCAAATTTTTTTGTTAAAATTACTTAACGAAGTTAGTATAAGTGAATTAATTTATTAATAATAAAATTTTAGTAATATAATTTAATAAAATTAAATATTTATAATCTATATAAATATCGATATTAAATTTAATGACTCAAAAGTAAAATCATATTTCATAGTCTTCTTCTATTAAGTTGAGTTTTAAAAGAAAATTACATTATCTACGTTCATTAATTAAATTTATTTAATTAATTCATATATATTTAAATTTAAATCTTAACATTTAATTTTTTTCGTTATTCATAAGTTGTGAGCTACTTTATATTAAAATATATGTTGGCAAATTTATAGTAATAACCCAAATAACAATCACCTGACTCATTAAAGTGGAAAATCAAGAACAACGAGTTAAGCCTTTTTTCTTTCCCACCAATACATGATTATTTTTGAGATATCATCCAGAGCATTCCACGTGTAATTTTTGTTTTATCACCATCATGCAATTGTTTAATCACAACACACTATCTTAAAAGACTCATCACTTAAATCATGAATTCACCAAATTATTTTCGTGAATTTTGGCACGATTTAATATTATAATTAATTAATTATATTCTAATAATTATAGGTAATATGTTTTTAGAAAAGTTATATTAAAATTGGCAAGTTTATATTATTGGTCATTTTTTTATACAAATGAGGTTGTAGCACAAAAATAGGAGAAGGTCGCAGACATTAGAATTTAAATTCTGAGTTAAGCTCCTACTCATTTGTACGAGGCTCATTTATAAATTATAAAAGTTATATTTATTAATGATGATTAAATTAGTATTGAATAATAATTGATATAAAAATAATAAAAAAATTTTAATCGTAAACTTTAAATCTACTGTACGACATTATAACTACGCGAATAAACTAATTTATGTTCCAGGTTCGACTATTACTATTTCAACAATTGTATTACTTTATATGGTAATTGTTATTAGATAAATTCAATCAATCCAAGGACAAAAATGTTAAAATCGAATCAAAAAATTATTATCACTTTAAGTATTATGAAAGTAGGCTTATATATATTTTACATGTATAAGATATCCAGTGAATTAGATTTCATATTGTTAAAAAGAATGTTATTGTTTTTTAAATATTATTGTTTTATCAAATAATATTAAAAATACTGAGATGAATAATATTTGTTTGTTATTATATATTAACATTATAAGTTATATTGGGTATAACCTTTTTGAAATTAATTATTTCTATATATGAATAGTAATTTACTCTTTAATATGCTCCATTTCTTGTCCTTTTTAAGATAGTAAGAACTAATTTGAAATCTAAAAATTATTCAAATGTAAAGAGTCTAAATTCCTAAATAAAATATATTTGCGTTATTAGAATTCCTTAGCATAGAAGAAAATTACCCTGTAGCCAAAGCCTACCATGCTTCGTTAAAACGATGTCGTGAAAAGCTCATCGAATACAATTGGTTTTCGCTTTGCAAATATATATCGGTCTCGCTCGCTGTTGTCTCTCTCGTACGCGTGAGACCGAAAATTTTTTTTTTTTTTCAGTATAATTTCAATTCCTTCTGTTCGATCAAACTATATTTAATTTTATCCTTTTTGGTTTCGTTTTATAAATTTCTACAAATAAATTTAAACTCCTCGACAGATCTTGTTCGAAAAGCAAACGAACTATCATGGCGGGCTGGTTCGCATCGCAATCCTCGACGGCTGCAACCATGATTGTCACCAGCACACCATCCACAGATCTCGCTTTGACTAATCATGCTTATTGCTCGCCCTCCGATCTTCACAGCTTCGCCGTCCCCGGCTCCAAACTCTTCCTTGCTAACATCGGCGATGCCTTTGTTCTTTCAATCTCATATCCTTTTGGATCTGTCCTCGTCTTTTTTCGCTTTATTAACAGTTTAACCACAATTAGCTCGGTTATCGTCGCATTGTTCATAATTTATCGATTAACGAGTATAATTTACAGTATAATTTATTTATGTATTAAAATTTCATTTTTGTTAATTATTTTTTCCAACGCACCTTTTTATGAAATTATAGAATGTAAATTCATAAAGTTAGTCGGTGTTCATTGCGATTGATAATTTTAGGAAATGTATATTTATTAATTGTTTCAATTTATTAGATTCTGATTTTTTTTAGTGAATTTTGCTTTTGTTTTCCTTTATTACTAAAGGAAATCGAATATTCATATTTTGAAAATCTATTTTTTAGTTTTAAATCTTGGTTTTTTCTGTATTTGAACAATGAAATCTTTTACTTTGAAGTTTGTTGTTTTTGTGGCCTTTCCTTAACTTATAAATACTCCTCACGATAGTATACGCAATGGATATATTGCCCTAAATGCTATCCATCGTCGGCTTGCGAAAGTTTCTAATGGTGACACTGTATCAGTGAGCAGGTTAATTAACCCTACCTTTTACATTTTTGATGTTCAAACTGTTTCTAGTCACTAATTTTTTTTTTTAATTTTTTTACTCAACATGCAGATTTATTCCTCCTGAAGATTTTAGCCTTGCATTGCTTAGGGTTGAGGTGGAATTCGTGAAGAAGGGTACTAAAAGTGAACAGGTAGATTTCAATGCATTATATGATATTGCATTGATTGGATGGATGGCAGTAGGATTAAATTGCTGTTTAATTTTTTTGTAGGTTGACGCTGTTCTTCTGGCTAACCAGCTTAGAAAGAGGTTTATCAATCAGGTGGGGCTACATACTGTTTGCCTATTGTAAATGCTTGCTTTAGTTTTTATGGTCACTTGTTAGGTATATTTTTGGCTTGGATTGGTTGATTGCTAAATTTAGATTTCCTTCCTCAGTTCTTGTTTTTAGACAAAGGGAATGCAGGGGAAAATTTGTTTCACATGTACAGGTCAATGTTTTTGTTGCTCTTATATCAATTCACTTGGAAAATAATTTGCATGATAATATTACTGATCTTATTTTCCTCATATCTCATGTCTAATGCTTGTTACTTCCTCTCTCTCTCTCGCTCTCTCTCTCTCTTTCTCTCTTCTCACGCATGTTTTATTGAAGTCATTGAATATTAGTTTCTTTTTTTGAAGGTTGTGACAGCAGGGCAAAAAGTTACATTTGAGTATCATGGTAATAACTATATTTTCACAGTCAACCAAGCTCAGTTAGAGGGGCAAGGAACATCTAATGCTCCTGAAAGGGGGATGATTTCCAGTGATACCTACTTTATCTTTGAAGCACAAAATTCAAGTGGAATAAAGGTTATATATCAACATGCTATTGGTTGCTTTTTTATTTTTATCCTTTTTCTCCCAAAGTTTTGACCAGTGGCCATCACTGTCATTCAGGGAGATTAGATTTGTATTACATTTACATATCTAGATTGTATTTTAATTATGAACTTGGTTTGACTTGCTTTAATGGCTCGCTGACTTATGTTTTGTAATGTAGATTGTCAATCAACGTGAAGCTGCTAGTAGTAATATCTTTAGGCAGAAAGAGTTTAATCTACAATCACTGGGTATTGGTGGCTTAAGTGCGGAGTTTGCTGATATATTTCGAAGAGCTTTTGCCTCTCGTGTATTTCCTCCTCATGTGACTAGCAAGTAAGACAACTTATTCTTCAAACCATAGTATTCAATATTTCGGTAGCAGATATCCATTCATTTGTTCTGATGAGAAAGCTTTTGAGTTTCTAGGTTGGGTATTAAGCATGTAAAAGGCATGCTACTTTATGGACCTCCTGGTACTGGTAAAACTCTCATGGCTCGTCAAATTGGAAAGATGTTGAATGGAAAGGAACCAAAGGTTTGGAGTTTGTCACCTTCTTAGTTAACATGATTCATATATGTTCGAACCTAGGATTCTTTGATCATTTAATTCTGATTATTTGTATTTCATATGGAATATAATTGATGTATTTATCTATGTTTCATCTAAATATATATGACCTCGTATTGCACGAATAGTTTGCCAATAGATAAGTGGAGATGTTATTGTTTTTCTGTAAGATACGTATCCCATGGTTGTCCTAGTGTCAATAGCATTTTGGATTGTGGTGTTGCAATCTGTTTCGGGGCACAATGTTTGTTAATAATTTCTGTAAGCATGTCAATTGCGTATCCTTCGACGTGCATGTTATTGTCTGTCATATAGTTTCTGCCTTCTCCATGCTGCTGTTGCTGTTTTTGCGTCAGAGTTTGTAACTTGCTTTCAGCAAAGTCTGCTTTATGGTGGCTTCTTGCCTTGTTTTGAGACTGCTTGCTTGCTTTTTCAGATATGCTGCATTTGACTTCGTTAACTATTATGTTTGCTGATACGGTTACTATTACTTATTACTGTAATTGACATAATGCAATATTATCCTTCTTGGTGTATCTATTTAGATTGTTAACGGCCCTGAAGTATTGAGCAAATTTGTTGGTGAAACTGAGAAGAATGTTAGAGACCTATTTGCAGATGCTGAGAATGATCAAAGGACTCGTGGTAAGAGATGCGTGCTTATTAGTTTTAGTTTTTGGGTTACTCTTTTAATTTTGTAGTGAAGAATCATGTCGTTTGACTTTTCAGGTGATGACAGTGATTTGCATGTCATAATTTTTGATGAAATTGATGCTATTTGTAAGGTACCAGACTGCTTTATATACATCTACTCATCCCTAACACCAATAGTACTTTTACCTAGTTTTATGTGATGTTTCCAATTTCCTTTGTGTTGCAACTTTCAGTACGCAATGTTCTTTGAAATGTTGAAACAGTGGATGATAAAATTGTGACAAAGAGTCGGATGTTGTTTAAGTCTTAAAATCATTCTCTGATGTTGATCTAGTATGTCTGCGTCTTTCTATATATGTTTGCGGTTTAGATGCTAACAAAATCAGGGGAATCTTCATAAAAAAGTTATTTCAAGTTAGGGACCAGCTTATTTCTTAATATATGTGGCCTAGTTGCATATAATACCCTTTGGCTGTGTGCTGAATCTATAAAAGACTCAGTGCTAATGATTATCTAGACAATTGAGTTTGGACTATTTATTTTTCTTGTTGAACTTTCTAGATGACATAACTATGTTGTTTTATTTTGTTTTTTCAGTCGAGAGGCTCTACTAGAGATGGTACTGGGGTTCATGACAGCATTGTGAATCAGCTGCTGACCAAGGTCAGTGAATAGTTGCTGGCAGTTTGAGTCTTAACAATCCGTACAGTTTGTTTCATGCATGTTTCTTGGGTTCTTGTGGTTAACATGTGTTGTGATATAATTGTTTTAACTGAAGGATAATTTACTTTTCAGATAGATGGCGTGGAGTCTCTAAATAATGTTTTGCTTATTGGAATGACCAACAGAAAGGATTTACTTGATGAAGCCCTTTTGAGGTTGCTCCCTCCCTCCATTTGTCCCTCTCTCACGCATACACATACACACACCACGAACCTATCTATCTGTCTATCTTGTTGTGACATTTGATCGTCCTCTACTGTAAGAAGCTTGCTTAACAACCATCAACTCAAAACAAAATATTGATGCATTTCGTTTCTGTGGAATGTGGACATTAAAATTTCCAAAACCTAATAGAAGTACAGCAAAATCTTGGTTCGTATGGAGAATTTGGTGCCCTATGACTAAGATTTGTATTTTTGATAAGGAATAGACATGCTGCAAGCTGTCAGCTTTGAGCTATGTAATTTTGATGTTTGTATTTTTGTGTGCTTTTCAGTTTGATGATCACTAATGTAGTTTGATTACCATATGAAATCTCTTGATCGTAATTAAATATTTGAATTCTTTTCTCCTGTAGGCCTGGACGTTTGGAGGTTCAAGTTGAGATAAGTCTTCCGGATGAAAATGGTCGTTTGCAGATTCTTCAGATCCACACAAACAAGATGAAAGAGAATTCCTTTCTTGCTCCTGATGTAAATCTTCAGGAACTTGGTATGTATATTAGTAATTTATGGTTGTGGGATTTACATTCTTCAGTGCTCTGAAAGAACTAACCATTAAAGGATTAAAAGTTTGGTTCATTTCTTCCACTCTCCATCTGGTCCAAATAGTAAACAGGCTGACAGATCTTGATTATTGATGTTTAAAGTTGTCTTTTCCTTCATTTTATTCTCAATAGATTGCGAAATATTCTCCACGGTCCTCTGGATGATCAAACTTGGGAGTATAATCTTCATCATTATTATTATATTCTTAATGTACTGGGCTTTTGCTCTTTCTTTTTCTAATGCATATGCACATCGTGTTGACAATGATCTGAGCTATATCCAGCATTTGAGAAGGACTTACAAGTTTTTTCTTTCATTTTCAGCTGCTCGTACAAAGAATTACAGTGGAGCAGAGCTTGAAGGTGTTGTGAAAAGTGCAGTGTCTTTTGCTTTGAATAGACAAGTAAGCATGGATGATCTAACCAAGCCAGTGGATGAAGAAAACATTAAAGTTACAATGGACGATTTTCTCAATGCGCTCCTAGAAGTTGTTCCTGCATTTGGAGCCTCAACTGATGACCTTGAGCGATGCAGGTGAATTTTTTTTTTTTGTTCAAATTGGTACAAATTTGAGTTATTTGATTACAAGATGTAAATTCCATGCTGCTTGAATTCTCCTCATTCTTATGTTCTAGTTGTAGGTTTAGAAGGTAATAGTCTTGGCAATGATGCTTCAAGCCTTCAACTTTTGTGGTTTTTAATAATTTTCGAACAATTTGCTTAAACAAAAAGTGAGCTTTGAGCATCACATATAGTCTTCTTGGTTCTGCCTTCAGCCATTTGTTAATAATGTTTTTGCATCCCAGTTGTTCTATTTTCTTGGTTGCCTTGGTTACATTTAAAGGTAATTGTTCTTGGGTTGGCTTTGGAAAATATGGATATTTATCTTGAACCATGAGTTGGCTTTTTGGGGAATTAAAGTCTATTTATTTAAAATGTTTTATCATTTTTTTTTTGAGTTTTCTAGCAAATTGAGTCATATTTTGTTTTTGAGTACATTTTCCTAAATTCTTTCACATAACATAATATTTAGACTTAATGGCATGGTGGATTGTGGTGATCGGCATAAGCACATTTATCAGAGAGCCATGCTACTTGTAGAGCAGGTCAAAGTAAGCAAAGGAAGCCCTCTTGTTACTTGTCTTCTAGAAGGGCCAAGTGGAAGGTAGGCAGAAGGATTTCCCTTTTTGTTTTACATCTTTTAATTTTAACTTTAACTGAATCTAAGTCGACTTGTACAGTGGCAAAACAGCATTGGCAGCTACTGTTGGCGTTGACAGTGATTTCCCGTATGTCAAGATAGTAAGCTTCTAACCTGTAGCAACATTTATGAATATATTGCAACCTTCTATTTTTTGTTAAGACTTTTATTTTTGTTTTTTTTTTTATTTTTAAATTTTATAGGTCTCTGCTGAATTGATGATTGGCCTTCATGAGAGTACAAAATGTGCTCAGATTGTCAAGGTTTGTGGTGCCAAGATTTTGAAATCTGGAAGTGATATAAATACTTTTATTTGAATAAATTATTGGTCTAAACTGGAACTTTGCTTTTACATATTCTGATTCACATTTGGAAATTGAAGACTAGGAATATTTGTGCACCAGATATCAAGCTAGGTAATCTACATTAGGAAAAGTTAAGAATGCTATTGAATTTTGTGTATTTGGTAGGTATTCGAGGATGCATACAAGTCACCCTTGAGCATCATCATCCTTGATGACATAGAAAGGTAGGGGGAATGAGAAACTTATGCTACTCATTTCGACTTGAAATGCGGAATATGAACAGAAATAATTGGTTAATTATTGTTGCAGGCTACTGGAGTATGTTGCTATTGGGCCCCGTTTTTCAAATTTAATTTCTCAGACATTGTTGGTCCTTCTCAAACGTCTTCCTCCTAAGGTTTCTCTTTGGTCCTTTGTTTTCTTTATGTATCTGTTTGTGATCGAGTACTCCAAATGGTTATTTGGGAAATATGTAAACTATTTCCCTTTTATTTTAATTAAAAAAAGTGAATTGAAACAGGTGAATAATATCTGCTTTCTCATTCACTCTTGATTGAGAAGGCTCATGCTGCTTACTAGTTAAATCATTAACATTGTGGAAGATAAAATATGATTTATATGTTAACCAAATCAGATGCCAAACAAGTAAATTGATAATCTTGTTTTAATCTGAATTAAGTTTATTGTTATTTAGATGTGCAAATGCCCCTTTTTTTTTTAGGGGAAAAAGCTTCTGGTGATTGGGACGACTAGTGAGGTGAGCTTCTTAGATTCGGTTGGCATTTGTGATGCTTTCTCTGTCACCTATCATCTTCCTACATTGAAGACTGATGATGCAAAGAAGGTAATAATGTTGTAAATTTTGTTTCTTTCCTCAAGTCATCTAGGGGTATGATATTTTGTTTTGTTTTCTTTGGCTTGTCGGTGTACATTTTCCTCAAATAATGCTAATGCCTTAGTTGTACTACAATAGCAGAAAAATTCTAGAGAATGGTATTAATGTGCGGTTAATAACATTTAAAGCTGAGCAGCTGTCTCAGCTTTGTGAAGTTATTGATCTGAAATATGTGGAAATTTCTTGAACCACATTGCTAACTCTTTTGTCTGGTATCTGGACAGACAGTAAATGTTTCATGTTTGTCTTGAACTTTGAAGTCAGAACAGTTTAGTAATATGCTTTTAGTTTATTTAATCTGCCTTTTCCTACCCCAGGTCTTGGAACAACTGAATGTATTTGCTGAAGAAGATATCAGTGCAGCTGCAGAAGCCCTGAATGATGTGAGTTTAAACATAGCTACTGTCCTATCACATTTGGGGGCCTTTTCCAGATTGAAATATCTTTTCTTGAATGTTTTGTCACTGATTTTACCTTTATTAAGCAAGCATAATTTAACTGCCTAGTTGAAGTTAATTTTGCCTATGTTGTGCTGACTCTTTTTTTGTATTGAAGTATCGTGTCCAATGCATATCTGGACATACGATGATATGACCCTCCAAGGATCTTCCAAATATATAGAAAAACCTTAAAAAAAAAAAAAACATTGAACATACTTATGTCAGAAACATACTTGTATTTGACACTTACATCCGAGTTCGAATAACATAGAATTTTGCATTTTTGCTTGAGTGAATTGCTTAGTTATCTTGTTTAAACAATGTGCGTCATTTTGATTCATTCATAGGTACATGTCTTGATGTGTACGAGTGTAGATGTAAATGTCCATAAGTGCATGCAAGCATGTTCGAAGTGTTTGTGTAGTGGAAGGACTAAAGAATCGAGTTAGGGTGAAGATGTGAGCTCATAAATTTGCGGAATGATCTATCAAGTGTCATGTTGTCATTATTTCTAGAAATTTGAGCTTTAGATATAAGAACCTCCATGATGAATTTCTAGTGGGGAAATTCACTCCTGGCTTCTGCTTTGATGTTTTATTTACTTGCAACATTCAATCCTTAGCTAGTTCTTCCTTTTACACTTATATCTTGACCTATGCAATGGTTTGAGAGTATAAAGGGAACAGATGAAACTCAACCTAGTTCCCTATACAATGCGCGTGCCCGTGCACACAAAATGCAGTTACATACTTGAGAAAGTAAGGAAAATTTGTTATTATCGATACGAACTCTTACCGGTTTTCTCATTTTCTTTTAGATGCCTATCAAGAAGCTTTATATGTTGATTGAGATGGCGGCTCAGGGAGAGCAAGGTGGAGCAGCAGAAGCAATCTTCTCTGGGAAGGAAAAGATTAATATTTCTCACTTTCATGATTGCCTTCAGGATGTCGTCCGGTTCTAGTTTGCAGGCCTTTTTTGTTTGTTTCTATGATCCGTTTGATTTCTCATATACCCAGTTTCTTGATCCCTCTTCTTTCTTTTCCTTCTATTCATTCCGCATTTTATTTGATTTTAGACATTGATTGGAAGGTTATGGGAGATTCCATGTCTGGAAGTTTACTCGGCGGCTCTGTTTTGCAATTCCATTTCAGCTTTCTTTGGTAAATTTCTTTCCCCCACTTTCTTTAACGATGTTTTCTCCCCACTTTATGTAAATCAACCATATCAGAGAATCGTTTTAATTTTAAAGGTGTTCTTTTTTTTTTTTTTTTTCAAGTGTTTTGAGTGAGTCCTAATTATTTGATCCCACAAGTATTTGATTTCAATTTTCAAGTTTTATCTTTGAAAAAAAAAAAATATATATATATATATAGTTATTTGGTTTCAAAATAGGAGGCGAAAGAAACGAGAAGAGTTGAGAATGGTAAAGCGAAAAGCAGGTTTAAATGAGACATTTGTATTTAAAAGTTATTAGGGTATGATTTGAAAAGAAAATTAAATTTGGTTAAATCATTATCAAGTTGAGTTTGAATAATTTAAAATATTAAGTAAATCGAATTTGAGTATCTTAATATTTGATTTAAATAGTTTATAAGTTTAATTAAATTTTTATTTTTAATATTTTTATTTTTAATTAATATTAAAAATATTAATTATAACTAATCTAAATCTAAATAATTAAATTTAAAATTAAGCATATAAATTAAACTTATTTTTTATTAAACAAATGATTTCATAGAACAAACTCAAGCAATTAAATATTTATAGTAAAATTTAAATTTTAAAATTGAAATTTAACTAAATTTAAGTTTCTTGTAATTTGAATTTGATTATATGATTTAAGTTTGATTTGAGTTAATTATCTCTTAGCCCAAAGTCGTACAAGCAAAAATGATTTTCTTCTAAATTTAAGCGCTCCTACATTTGACACTTTGTATGACTAAAAACTAACTTCTGCCGTGCATTTAAAAATAAAAAAATGCATGGCCGAGACCTTTTGCATTGAATATTGGAGCCTCGCAATTTTATTTTTGAGACATAATACGTTTTTTTTTAAAGAAAAAAATTCGACCCGTTTTTTTTTTTTTCCCTTTTACTTTTGCATAGGATTTTCAAAATATAATGAAATTTATATTTCCTCGGTTTTGGAGGAAGCAATTGTTTATAGTTATTTGAGTTTCTTACTAGGTTGACCTTATCGACGGTGGATTTTTTTTTTAAAAAAAAACTTTAAAATTTTGTTTAATATTTATCAAATTTATGAATAATTATGTCTATTTGATCAAATTTACAATCAATATCAGTTTAATTTTTTTAAAAGCTTATGTTATGTATCAATCAGATACAATTATTTTCAGGCAGTACAACTAAAATAGTTAGCACTTATTGATACAGTCAATACCAAAATTGAAATAGTACTAAAGGCTACTGGTATCAATTTAGTTAAAAATCAGTATGAACTGATCGATACAGTATGAACCACCATGCTTAAAAGAAATTTGAACTGCCATTCGATGATCAATGTTGATAAGAACTTAGGCAGTACAATCTTTATATTGTAGTGAGAAGTTCATTTTAATCCTTTTGCTATTAAACTAAGCATTTTGATTCTTATACATGCGAAACTAGAGCAAACAAGAAAGATTGTTGATGATTTTAAACAAAATTTGTTTAAATGGTAAAGTAGCTTTGTAAAATATGATATGTAAAATGCTATATTAATTCAATTTTCATCCAAAACCCGAAAAGTCCACTCAAAACTCAAATTTACACAATATATTTCACAAGGACATGCACCATTTAAACTAATTTCATCTAATATCGTTAACAAATTTTCTTGTTTGCTCTAATTTTTAATGTACAACAATGAAATTACTCCGTTCAATAATAAAAGGACTAAATTACACTTTTCATTATAATACATAAATTAAAAATGAACTTTTATCCATGGTAAATATAAGTTTTTAACTAAACGATACTGGTAGCATTTGGTATCATTCTAATTTTGGTATCGGCTTATACCAGATATACCGATAGATATAGGCTTGTTTCAATTGCAGCGGCAAAAAATTATTGTATTTGTTGATACATAACATAAACTTCTAAAAAATATTAGACTGATATTAATCGTAAATTTGATAAATATTAGATATAATTATTTGTAAAGTATGGATGAATATTAAACATAATTTCTTATAAATTTAAAAGTCATTAAAAAATTTTAACCTTATTATTTAAATTGATATTGATATTTATATACTTGATAAATTTTTTTAAAATATTATATATAATTAATAAATATTTAACATATAAAATTTATTTAAATTTATTTATTTTATATTAAAAATATTTATATATATAAATTAAAAGTATTTAAAATTTATCAATGCACTGATTCCTTTTGTCTAGTGGTGTCTGTTTAAGGTTTGTTTATAAGAAAAAAAAAATCGTGACTTCAAAATCACCTCAATCAAGCTGCATAAGGACGTGGGAAACGTAAAATTGCACTATACATGACATGCCCCGCATTTGACAATGTGCTTGCTCTGAAAGAAATAAAAGCACAAACATATAGGCCGGCGAAAAAAAGGGCTCAGCTGACGAGGATGAAAGCTATATTATATATTTTTATAATTAAATAAAATTTTTTTTTAAGTTAAGAGTGACTTAAAATTTAAAAAAAAATTAAGTTTGGTTCATAAAAAGATGAAGTATTTTTACGGTATTGCATCATCTCATCTAAACATTATCGTAATATATTTTGTTGATGCAAGGATTAAAGAAAGTTGATTAGTTCGCACAACAAAAAAATTTACAAGACAAAAAAGATTAAAAGAGTATCAGAGTTAATACTTCAAAGCGCACTTCGATGCTTAAATCAGTAATAGTTTTGAAATGAGAAAAAGAAGACAATATGCAACAAAGGTTGAGTTTAAGATTTTAAAAGAATATTTTATGTTATATATATTTTTTATGTGATCTAGAATTGATTAACCTCTCAACGAACCCTTATCATAACAGTTGATTTGGATCCTTATAAGGCATGCTCCTTTAGATATAGGTATAACATACGTAAAAAAATATTGATTATTAGGGTTCGATTTTGTTTCATTATTTTTCAATACTTATTTAATTACTATGCATTTGTAAATAATGATTGAGTTATATGCACGTGAATAATAATAAATATATTAAAAATAATAGATTAAATTATAATCCGATTATTATGTATGTTATTGCTTAAGGTTTTCAAATATAAAGTAAAAACATCTTTTTTTTTATAAATATAAAAAAGTACTTTCATTATAAGTGTCATTTCATGTATGAATCAATGCTTAGACTTGTGGATATTATTTTAAGAGAATTGCTAGC
>JAQSVH010000011.1:7997539-8007578 GCA_029448705.1 Adansonia digitata | reverse complement strand
CATTTCACGCCTTTGAATTTATACTCTCTCTTTTCGCCTACAATTAGTAGTAATGCTTAAGAGTAGTACCAATTTATCCCAATTATTCGAGTACAAATTTCCAGCGACAAATTTGTTGACGGTGTTTTGGGCCGGAAAGAGTTTCTTTGGTGGAGAGGAGGTTGGGGAGCATACTTGAAACGGAAATAAAGGTTAAAGTAATGTTAAAGTTTATACTCTGAAAAATATTTTGATACTAAGTTAGCAAAAGATTTTTAGCAAAGAGTTAAAATAATAGAAAAAATCGAACTGATGGAAAGCAAATTTAAAGTTTTTGTTTATCTAACGCCTTTTATGCGCGCAAACTATATTGAATCTTGGGGCTGCCCACATAGTTTGCCTACTGCGTATATGTAATAACTACTTGCGTTTTATGTAACTAAGTTGATTATAAACATGTGCCATTCCTTTAGAAGGGGCATGGCTAATTATCCTAGATCGGTTGAGCTTCTGAACTTTGATATAGTTTTGGGCCTTATACATATATATATATATATGTATATGAAAGTTAATCTAACATTGCTTTGAGCCATTTCATTTCAATTCATCATCTGTAATCAGCAGTTAGGCCTAATTTCGTATTGCTATTGACAAAAGCTTGGGTTAAAAAAAAATTGGGTTAAAAAAGTGTAGTAACAAAAGTGGTTTAAGAAGTTTTAAATATTTGACATGAAAAAAAATATTACGAGAAATTGAAATGTAAAAAAATATTTTTAAAATAATAAAAATTTAGTGATACAAGTACAATTTAAGTATTCGGCAGTGCCGTGAGAAATTAAAATGTCAAAAAAATATTTTTAGAATAATAAAAATTTAATAATGCAAGCATAATATAGTTATTTTATCTAGAAGCCAACTTTCAAACCTTAGAAATTTCATCTTTTCAGTTTTTTAGGTTTGGGTCGTTAAATCATAATTTTAAAAAGTAAAAGACAAATTTTTTTTATTCGTTTAACATGACATTTATGACGGAACACAACTTTTAAAACCAAAATTATGCCAACAACTATACTAATCAAGGTCTTAAGTAATTTGAAGAAGACAACTAGCTAGTAAAAGTTACTGAAGGATCTGCTTTTTTAATATTGGACTCTTATCTATATTTCACGCTGTAAAACTAAATAAACCAAGTTATATTGGTTTTCTGGGCCAATTTTAATTCCACTTTGTGTATAAATAGCGTTGAATATGAACCTTGCATCATAATCATCTGCAAATTGTCAAAATTATCGAAAGTAAAACCCTTATTAAATGCAAATTTTCACATTGTTTCAACTTGATAAGAGTTGTACAATTAAATTTATTCATGCATGTGATACAGTTATAGTAAAAAAAAAAAAAAGGATCTCGAACTCAGAATTTCTTATGCCTCAATTTTGTGTGAAGAGTAAGTTATAGGGTGATGATAAGTAACCGAAAACAAGGCTGTGGTGATCTATTCTACAACATTGCTTTCAGGGTTGATAATGTTAAATGTGCATAAACTTGTTTGTGGGAGTGGCATTTTTTTAAATTCAATGTCAAAGCACCTTTTTAAGGGTCAAATAACCCATTTGTAAGTAACCAAAGAAAAATAAAAAACAATTTTATTACGAGTCTGTATTGAGCCAAGTTTTGATAAGTATTTTAATAATTCGTTTAATTCAATTAGAATCATTATTTGCATAATAAAAACTATTTTTATTATAAATATTATTATTATTTTAAATAATAATATAAGTTTTTGAGATCGACCTGACCTGATTCAAACTTGGATAAGAAAAAAAAAAATTTCAAGCCACAGTCTAGCCTAAAAGTGTCTTTGAATCTTATGAGCTTGTAGCCAAAGTTTTTTTTATTTCCTTGGTTTGGATCAAGTCCTATTCATTTTATTATTTAAAAAAAATTAAAATATAAAAAATTATTTTTATATTAATATTTATATATTTTTAATTAAAATTCAATATAAAAGATTTATTATTATTATTAAAGAATAATTCAAATTAATGTAATTTTGTAAAACTTTTATCCAAAATCTGATTTTTATAAACTATATTTACTGAATCAAATAAATAACTTTAATTTATGAACAAATCTAAACTTTGAGAGTAGTATTTGGTGATGGATATACTTAAACGATGATTATTGACCCTGGCCTTTTGATTTCTAGATATGCATACGCGCAAACAACTTCATTATGAATTATGATGCTTGTAAAAGAAATAACGTACTCAATTATTATTCAATTTTGTATGCTCTAACTGAGGAGTGGGGGATTAGGAAGAGGTAAGACTTGAGACATGATTTGATTCTTATTTAATTGATCAGAAATATTTTGTATTAAATAATTAGATAACGTGGGTTAAATGGTTCTTCTTTTTATTAATATAATATGTGAAAAAATAGAAAAAAAATTAAATATTCATTTGATCTGTATATTTGATCTTGATTTTTAGCAAGTTATTTAAAAAGAAAAATTTTCGATTTGACCTTGAATTTTGTCAAATATATTAGTCATTTAGATCAAAAACATTAGTTAAGCAATAATATAACGGTCAACAATCAATGAGAACTTGACAAATGATAAAATATCATATCATCAGTACTTTTAAATTTTAATTTTTTAAAATTTTTTTCATGATTATATGATATTTTATCATATGTCATACTCTTATTAACTGTTAATTATCATGCAATGCTTGATTAACAGTATAATTCAAAAAATCAATATACTTAACGAATAAAATCTAAAATGTTAAATTAATAATTTTTTTAGATATTAAATTAAAAATTAAGTTAAAATATAGGCTTAGGGGAAAAAAAAAAAAAAACAAAGCAATTCATTTTTCTCGTCCTTGGAAAAAGCGGGTAAATATAATTTATGGGAATAAAGACCGTTGATAGGGGCATGGGCCCAAAACTTTGTTTGCATCTCTATGTCTATTTTTCTTGTCGCAGGATTTCTAGACGTTATTGATAGTCTAAAATTTGATAATATTAAAAATATTATAAAAATGTAATGAAAATAATTAAAATATAATATAAATATATAAATATATTAAAAATATAAAATATTTATTATTAATATATTAAAATTTATATAAATATAAAATATTTTAAATAAATTATAATATAATAAATATATGATTATAATATAAATTTATTAAATATAAAGACTAAAACCTTCAAAAATCCTTAAAAGGTACAATATTCTCATCCATGGCAGCTCGGATTCCTATCATTTAACCCCACCAACTTTTTCTTCCTTTAACGTTCAAAGGTACAATATGCTCCTCTATGATTGAATAACCCCATCTTTATTTAATGAATAAATCCAATTTTATAAAAGGGTTCATTACTCGAAGTCCTTGGAAACTTCCACAATACAATATCATGGTTAAAATTCCATTAATTTTGAATTTTTAACCATTTTTATTTTCGTCTGCATGTGAAGAAAGCCAAGCGCCAATACTTAATTACAGAGTTGAAAGTTCAATTGTAATCATTCAATATAATAATAGTAGTACTAATGAACCTATTCCCATTTGGTTAATGCATTTAAAATGATGAACCCTACTTTCAAAGAGTAAATTATCTTGTTTTGCTCTTTTTTATTTTATTTTTTCTGAATAGTCTATCTATCCTCCAACCCTATACTTGCTGGCCCACTTCCATTATAAAACAAGATTTCATCAATAAAATTCGCAGACAATCATGGCAGGTAATTTTGATATTAGTTTTTTAATCATAAATTTTATTAATTTTAAAATATTTTATGTTTATATAATTTTTTTACATAAATTATTTATATTTATATAAAATAATTTGTATTATATATAATTTTAAAATATTTATATTTATGCTGTTTAACATTAAGTTTTAATTATTTTATTTGTATCACAGTACTTGACCTTATAAATTACCTCCTTGGAACAACCCAACTTCACCATCTTTCTTGAAGTCTTTGTAGGTGAAGTAAATTATGGGGTTTTCAGCAGCATCTAAAGCTGTTTTGCTTGTGCAGGTTTTGCTGCTCTTACTGAGCAGCTTCACAGTGTTTGCTCAAATATTGCCTGAGGCATTGCCTCCTCATTACCATGAAATTTCGCCTGTAATTGCGCCTGTTCACCCACCAAGCCACCATCACCACCACCACCACCACCATCCCCACCCTCATCCACCAACCCCTTCCCCCACTAAGCCCCCAACCCACCCACCTGTTTACCCCCCACCACCTAAAGCCCCGGTTGTTGCCCCAGTTTATCCTCCACCCAAGCCCCCTGTTCATCCGCCACCCAAGCCTCCAACGAAGCCGCCAACGCACGTTCCACCTAAGCCTCCAGTTCACCCACCTCCTAAGACACCGACTTACGCTCCACCCAAGCCACCAGTTCACCCATCTCCTAAGACACCGACTTACGCTCCACCCAAGCCACCAGTTCACCCACCTAACAAGCCACCGACAACATACTCGCCACCTAAGCCACCAGTTCACCCTCCAACTAAGCCACCAACTCTGCCCCCAACTAAGCCACCAGTGCACCCACCAACATATCCACCACCATCGCATCCTCCAGTTAAGCCACCAACTTACCCAAAACCTCCCAGGAGCTTCGTGGCAGTTCAGGGCGTCGTTTACTGCAAGTCATGCAAGTACGCTGGATCTGAAACCCTGTTGGGAGCTAAACCAATTTTTGGTCAGTTCGAAACCCATCCTGATACCAAAAAAAAAAAAAAAACCAAGCAAAGTTTCGCTTAAAACAAATAGATTAAACTTATTATTATTCACTAAACAACGAACATTAAGTCCAGTGTTTGATTTCATTTATTTGCATCGAGAATCATTAGCCATAGCCTTTTAGTTAATGGTTTAGTCATTTTGACTTAGGCATGCATGTGACTTTGCCATGTTGCTCGACTGGGAAAACATGCATTTTGAATTTTGAACAAGGACTTGGTTCCAACTTCGAAGTGTGACTGTATGAGTCACATCACAAGCTTGGCGTTTTATGGGTTAAAGCAGCAAACTTGATGCCTTTTTTTTCAACACTAGAACTCGTACTTCTAGGTGTAGGCCACATCAATGACAGGCATGCATTGTCATGGAACCCTAGGCGGAATTAAAACAGCTTTGCTGGCTTTTTCCCATTGCCTAAGTATAGAAATTTAAACCTATACTCGAATGCCACTGATCAAACTGAGAACTTGGCTCACTTTTGCTTTGTTTTGGCAGGTGCCAATGTGAAGCTAACATGCAAGAACACCAAATACAAGCAAGAGGTTACTGCCAAAACTGACAAGAATGGCTATTTCTACGTGCAAGCACCAAAGACTGTGACCAGCTTTGGAGCCCACAGATGCTTAGTATCCCTAGTATCATCACCATTGGCTTCATGCAGCAAGCCATCCAATCTTAACCTTGGATTGAAAGGGGCTCCCTTGAGGCCTGAGAAGCCATTTACTGCAAACAAGCTCCCATTCATTCTCTACTCCGTTGGGCCATTTGCTTTCGAACCTAAATGTTACTAGAACTTAGATTGATCCACTCTTTTCCATTGTTGTTTCCATTATGTGTTACCACTGCTTTTACTAGTTTCCTTAGGTTATTGTAATCGCATTTTGTTCAGTGTATTGCTTTGTGTGAAAATAAATTCATAGTGATAAATGGAAATAGATTGCTGACAAATAATCAAGCGATTTCTTTTTAACTATGCATGTAATTTGTATTTTCTAAAATCGGTTCAAACTTCAAACTTTTTTTTCTTGATGTCCCTGGGAAGATGGGGATAATAATATCAATTAATTACGATGAGCAGGACAAAGAAATATGTAGATACTGAATTACTGGTCATGGCCTCATGGGGAGGAGCGTATGTTGTCTACCTAGTGGCAGACATATGACTTTTTCAAAAGGGGCTGTAAATCATAGTATTTCCTTTTCTTCAAAAGTATATAAAAAGAATGAAAATACTCGTAATCACCGCAAGGGGGTAGCCTTTTGCTATCCATTTGATCATATCTCCTTTTGGTCAATTCAAATTTATTGCTAATGTTATGCATCATCTAGGACACATAAAATAAATTTTTTTTAAAAAAAATTAAAATATGAGTTCTATAAAAAATAGAAATAAAGAATTTAAAGATATTTATTATATTATGCCTATAGTTTTTAAATTTTTTTTAAAATTATTTTTACATTTTAAAATTTAAACTTTAAGAGTTTTTTATAATCAAATCTCTCCTTATTAATTTTATATTTTGAAAAAAAATAAAAAAAATAATTCCCATCACCTGTCTAGATATATCAAAGTCAAATTTAATTTTATTTTTATTTATGTTTATGCGTCTGATATATAAATCATATTTATCGAATTTGTACATGACATTTGGACACTGATCAAATAAAAGTGTCCGTACTCGATTGTGTTTCATCTACGAGTCCGATTGTCTCATCACTTCTTTTTTTTTTGCAAGAAAAGTTTATGCCATGATGGGTTTTGGATATGGTGACCCCATGGCTATTTTGTTGCTTTTGATAATGCCGAGTGAAAATTACAGGACAATTCACTGTTCTTAACAGGGTTGTGAATTTAGACGAAACTCTCTTTTCTTTTTTTTCTCTTTTTATTAGTGAAAGACAACTCATGTTTGGAAGGTTTTAGACAGGCTCATCCAAAGTAACGTTGAAGTGCCACCTTAGGAATTATTATGGGAAACTAAAGATTCAGCACTCGGTATATTGCGTGCAAGGCTTGTTTCCCTTGCAATTCCCTATCTCTCACTGTTTCGAGGGGGAAAAAAGGGTTAAACTTAACTGTTTACAGAAAACTCGAGAGAGGTTGTATTTGCTTGACAGTCATGGTGATTATCATAAAATCGCATTAACTATGGATGGCAAATATTGGTATTCTTATACACTGTGCTAAGTGCTAATATAGATTCAGACACTCATGTGACCCCTTCAACCCTTCATTGATTTTTTTTTTTGACTAAATCTTGGAAAGATAGATTTCTTTGGATCCACCCTTTCTTACTAAATCTCGAAGAATTAGTATAACAATCTATCGTCATGTTTCCCACTTCAATCATTAACCCTTGATTTGATGATGAATGAAGATTGCAGATCATTGACTTTCTTTTTTCGATGAGCTGGTTTTCATTTATCCAAGTAAGCAGGTCTTTCACTGCATTTTGTTCTCAATTTACTGCCCATGCTGCGCATATCCTAGCATTGATAGGGTCAGCTTCTCGTTTTCTTGCTCCATACAATCTCAGCTTTACTGCCTCCGTGAGCTTGTTCAGAAGTTCCCGTGTGGTTGACTGAATGCTATTAAAGAGCTTGTTATTTCTTTCTTGCCCTGTCAGAAATACATACGCATCCCATGTCAAACGCAACATAACTGAAATACAAGACTTTCCTTTCAGCTTGGTGGTAGTCCATTATAATTCTGGTTGCCAGCTCATGACAGGTCTTTATATGCAGCATAGCTACAGTATCTCTCTCCATAAGGCTTTGGAATAATCACATTCAAAAAGAGCATGGTTCTTGGTTTTCAGTTCAGAGTGAAACGGGCATAGTTACCTTTAAAAGTCATCCCTCTATCAATAAGTCTATCCTTGATTGGCGGTCTACTGAGGACTGCCATCCAAGCTATCAAAGAATGCTTTGGTTTGAGAAAAAGGGGCCAAATAAGTCTACTGATGGTACCTATTCTTCTCTTGTTCTTATCTATTCCTGACTTTGCTTACTAAGAAATTCATACCATTGATTTTGATACCATGAGAAAAGTCTGATCAACGTTTTAACTGAAAGTGGTGGGACTGCAACGCATATTTCGGTAGACAAAGCCATGGCCCATGACCTTATTAATGTTGTAACATATTATACTTAAATAATATTGAACCAAACCATTACAATGATATAATACATCTAAATAAATTAAATATAATATAAATATAATACGAATATATAAATATTTATTAATGTAATAAAATTTATATAAATATCAAATATTTTAAATATAATTATAATATAATAAAATATATATTATAATTTTTACATTTTTTAAGCATTATATGTTTCGTGGACGTAGATTTCTGTCATGTCAATGTGATGTTGCCATAATTTATGTTCATATTCGAGTACTGGCTTGGATTGACTCGGAGCATGGATAATATTAGTCAAATTAATCATGTCACCAGAGCATAAAGCAACTAGTTACACTAGTATATATATAATACAACAAAAATATTTTCATCATATCTTGTACAAAGCATTGTCGGTAGTTAATGCAATAATTCAATCAAATGTTGAACACACTTACTATGCCGATGTAGAAAAAAAATGGTGAGTTTTTTTTTCCTAATTTTTTACACATTTTAATTATTTTTAATGAGTGGATGGCATTTGAATTCCGATATTAATTTAATTAAAGATTTTATATAATATTAAATTTGACATACAATGTGGATAAAAAAATTGATTTTTTGTGAAAACAAAAGTCTCAAAATGAAACAAAAGCTATTTGCTAAGCACGTGTCAACTTTTATAAGGACAAAAAATTTACGAGATTAAGTGCCTGTTATCTTAACTTTTATTTATTTTTTTTACTTAAAAACTATTTAAAAGTATAAGCCAGACAAGGTCTTAAAAAAAGTCATCCTATTTTTAATTAACAAAATGGAGAAATTTTTTTTTAAAAAAAAAAACCTAAAAATAAGAAGTTTTTAAAAATAAGCAAGCTTTTTTGTTTTCATTTAAAAAATGTACTTATTTATTAAAATTTAACTTGATATCTATAAAAAAATAGCTTATATTATCAAACAAATTTAACTTAATTTTTAAAACTTTTACTTTTCACAAAAACTTCATAATAGCTTTTAAGCCAAAAAAAAAAAAGGCCAAATAGGAACTAAAAAGTAAAAATAAGTAAATTAATATATATTTTTTTATTTTTTTTAATTTACTTATAACCTCAATCTCTATTTAATTAACTAAAAAAAATTATGTACTTAAACCTTCTCAAACTTGCGACTTATAAAAATCTTTTAATATCACCATCTAACTGAGATAATGTTCAGTCAACATCAAATTAATACAATTTGAACCATGACATTAAACTAAGTCTAAATAGTAAAAATAATTAGTATAGGATATAAAATATAGATACAGATATAGATATGTAGATTTAGAAAGTTTGCAAAGCTTCAGGGCTAATTGGGCCTTCTTTAATTTTCCAGGCCAGTATGGTAATTAGGCCTTCCTGTTCCCCCTTTTTTGGGTCTAATGAAAACAGCTAAAGACCCAATGTTCGGACTCTTGATGCCAAATCAATTCAGCCCTAATAATTTATGAATTATTATTATATTCGTATATTTTATTATATTATAATTATATTTAAGATCTTTTTACATTTATATTAATTCTAATACGTTTATAATTCATATTAGATAGATTTTAAAAATATATTTGTGTCATGTCATGTCGTATTTTTTTGACTTTATGCATGTCATATTTGTGTAATCTTGTCACATATTGTCAGGTTTTAAGCCACAAAATTAGGAAAAAGCAAAAAAAATTATATATATATAATAGAATGTAAAATAGCAATAGTTACAAGAAAATTGTTAACCATTATCATTAGATATTGGTTAAGATAATATTAAAAAAATTATAATTAATCGATTGCTTATTTTTGAATTTCGTAAAAATAATAATTAATTCATCTTTAGCCAATACCTATGAGTATCTATTTAGCAAACCCTAATTAAAATTATGTGCAAAGATTGGTAGCAAGCCAGCAAAATGATTGTACAGTCAACACTATAACAAACAATTTTTATTTCATTTGATTAATGCTTCATTTGTATGATCGGTGAAAACCTTTCTCACATATCTCTTTGAGTTTTCATATTTTTTTAGTATTTAATATTTATATATATAGTATATTGTTATTCAAAGCCTAATTAAATTGGATAATGAAACCATATTTATGAAAGTTAGGTTTAACTATGGAGTGGC